>PTEX01000033.1:3919771-3953717 GCA_003342815.1 Eudromia elegans
CCTTCACCTATGGTGGTTTTCACTAACCAGGAAACAGCCTGTTCCTTATTAGCCTGGTTAGAATTAAACGGAATCACCTTCCAGTAAGTTTCAGTGGTAATCACCCCCTACCAGTTCTCACTATTAGCACATGTGTCTGTTCAGAGTCCTGAATGGCTAAATGATATTTTTTGTTACAGTGCCACACTATCATGTGTGGCATTTTTACCCTCTATGGTAAAAATGAGAATGTGAAGAACTGGTTATTTTGCTATCCTAAATAGTTAGAAGTGCAACTGAATCTATGTTTTGTGCTACTCATGTACTTTGGTATAAGTGATAGATTACAGAATATTTACGTTAGTTGTTTTCTGAGACAAGTTGATTCATTTATATTAAATATGCTGAGCTCCAAAAGTCTGAATATTTAATTAAAATATTTCCTCATATAATACCCACTATGATTCCCAGATATTTTCTAAGGAAGTTTCATGTTTGACTGAAATGCACACAGGTACAGGCAAGGCAAAAAAAAAATTTGTAATTCCGTAAGCAGCACAAAAAGTGTATTTTCCACACACTGTCTGGAAATTAGAAATAAGAATTTGTGCAGAGTACCTATCTTGCTTTATTCTTCATTTCAATACACCTTTTAACCTTCCTTTTCAGGTAGGATTAACTGCTTCAGTTTCAGAGAGCAAGGAAGCTTATAAAGGGCAGCTCTAAGACACTGGCATATTTCTTACAGTTGCATTAATTACTATAAGAAAGACTGAGAAATCTCTTCTAAAACCTTATGAACAAAGTTCACATAATCAAAACTAGGACTGTATTAAATGGGTAAATTTACAGAGGCAATCCTAATCACTAAAGGCAAAGAGGAGGCCTTAAAAAGACCTTAATTGGATCCTGCCCAGTAATGCCTGCTGAGGGAAAAAGAAAAGCCGGTGGGATATGCTTGCTGAGGAGAAAGTCTGAATCATTACAGCTATAAAAAGAAGAAAACAAATGCAATTGAAAAGCACCACCACCACCACCCCCCAAAAAAAAAAAAAGTGGAAAAAGCCTAGAAGAAACAAATGAATAGAGGAAATTCAAGCTGGGAGGCAGCATGCCTGCCGGATGCTCAGAGGAGGACTCCAGAATCAGGACTCTATACAAGGATTAGCAAGGACAGAAGCCAGCTTTTCTGCCACATAAGCAGAAAATGAGGTCAAGAATCCTGTCGGGGACCCACGGAACTGCTGAAACTGAAATCAGATYGTTTTATGGAAAAGATTCCAACTGTTACTGTTCATATTTTCCCTCACTGTCCTCAGCTATACTTCTGACACTGCACCYTTGCTGTCTCAGGGCCCTGAAAGTTCCTGAAACCAAATACTAGGGAGACAKAAAAAATGTAAATAGGCCAATAAGACACCACTAGAAAACTCAAAGCAGAAGTTATCTATTACAAACAGGAACAGTAAGAGGAAGGGACCATCTGCCCTGTTAGCAAAATATTGAAATAATCTGTGAACTGTTTTTTTTTGTCAGAAACATCAGCTTTGTGAGAGGAAATGAGGAGAAATGTAATTCTGGCTGGGGGCAGCACRGCCACTGCCTCAGCGGTTACTGACTCAAGGAATCCTCTGATACAAGAGGAAGAGAGCGCAGCTCGTGTGCAGTTACCTAAAGGCAATTATCATAAGACAAGTTAATAAATCCTGCAGTAGTTGAGTTATAATGTGCAGTAGATAGGAGGAATGTGTTAAYAGCAGCTGTATAAATGAGTCTACTGAGCTTTTGTGTGTGCTAGCTTTGTGACATACCACCTAGCACCCATTTCTGCACAGAAATGAATACCTCAGCCCTGTGTGTATGATTGGCTTATTGTACTTCAGGTGATGGACCCTGTTTTAGGGACAACACCGTGAAGGGAGGAATAATATTAATTAGGTCTACAAACTTCCAATGAGAAAATTAATACTAATTGCACAGGAGTGACATAGTAGCCAATCTAGGAACCTAAATGTCCTGTCTTTCACTTCTTAGGTTTTAAGGAAGTTGGGAACTTTAAAAGAACTTTGTGGCTGTGTACTTAATCTCCTTGACTGGAATTTGGGATTTTCTCRCTTCTGCCATAAACATCCCTAGCATCTTTGATTCTCTTGCTCCCCTCCTACTRGAAATTTCAGGTATCATTGAGCAGCCAGAAACCACATTGCCTTAAACAGTTACATTAACTTGTTAACCAGGTTATAATAGGGCTGGCTAGTTGTTGTGCATGTGTTATATGCAYCTCCATCACGTGATATAATAGGTTAATAGTGAGCAAGCAAAGGTGATATGCAAGAGGTAATACTTTATAACAGAGAGGAATAGATAGAAATAGATAGAAACATAGCACAAGGCAATAACATTATTTTTTAAGATAAAGAGCTTCCATGTAACTATATCATTTAAGGTTCAGTTCATAACACTGTGCTTTTGTCCATTAGTTGGCCAAGTAAACTCCCACTTTCTCCCTATATCTTGCAATTATCTCCCACTTTCCCCTCACCGTACATTCGAAACACAGTGGTAGCCATGGAGAGAGGAAGACAGACTGCAGGCAGCCTGGTAGGAATAACCAGACTTGAAAACACAAACCATTTCTATGCCAAAACATGACAGTTTAGAGCATTGTTACTGTTTCCATGGCAGCTGCAGCAGCTGCTGGACCAGAGCATAAAAGGAGTAAGTAGCAACACAGTTCAAAAAGAGCAAGTGCTCTGCCCAAGACAGCTCCTCAAGGGAACACAGAGAGAGGAATGCCAACCRGCAGTATTTGGCTCCAGCTCAAAGTCAGACACAGGATTTGGGAAAAAGAGGTGTAATTTCTGACTGACCATTATGCAGTTCCTCCTTTCCTAATGCAGCAGGAAACTTGCTCAAGCCCCGTATTTTTTATCCTACTACAAGACATTCTTGTTCCCAAAGGGCAGATCTGTGGCTGACCTGGACACCCTATATCTCCCTACACCTGTGTAATAATCCAGGTCCTGATGTCCTAGCACAGATCATCCCTTTTCTTTCCCGTTACCAGATAACTCCCAGGATCAATTCCATTAAGTCTCTCATCACAACAGTAAAGATAAGAGATAACACATTCTGGAAAAACCTGCGGCAAAGGTTTCCCAAAAGAAGAAGCACAGCTGGCCAGTACCATATAACACAATATAGCAAGGGGATCTGGTTTGTATACTACATACCAGCTTGAGGGGAAAAATAATGAACTTATCGGTTTGCCAGAGGTGAAGAAGAGTTTTGCTCCTCCATGTGTGGTTTGCAGAAGCAGTCCCTCTATCTTTGAAAACACTTTCACCTGCTATAGTCTCTTCAGGGCCCCACTTGAGTGTCTGTGAAACACCCACCAGGAACAGTGGTAGCCTTGCTAATTAGTCCTGCAAGCTGATAAAGTGCTCACAGGGACAAGGGCTCAGCTACTACCTGGGGGCTGGCTCACTGGCCTCAAGATCAGCAGCTTTTGCTGTGCAGCCTTCTGTGTGTAGGTTCTTTGCTTATTTTTTGCCTTAACATACAGAGTTCAGAATGAGAGTGAAGGCACACAGTGGTTTCCTTTTCCCTTTGGGCAAAGGAAATGGTGTTTTGCAAACAAAAAGGGAGCTTGTGGTTTGGTATCCATATCGCCCATTTCTCTGTCTGTAGTAGATTCCATAAACTAACATAGTTCCTTGTCTTTTTGTTTGTTTGTTTGTTTTTTTACAGAATGAGGGAGAATAACCATTGAGCTAAGTGGATCCAAATAATTCTTTGAGCCAAATATTTTAAATGAAATTATATAATTATGGTGTGATTAAAAATATTTTCTTAACTTTACTTGCAAATAAATTTTACTGAGCTGATAAAAAAAAAAGTCTATATCCACACAAAAAATAAGAATTTTGTGCCTTGATCTATTTGAGACTGGAGTACACTGAAGCMGTTGTTGAGATGACAGACTTCAGAGAGTAGCCAGACACAGAAAAGTGCAAGGGCATACCTTAAAAAAAGATGAGAAGGCACCTTCTTTTGTGCTTAAAATAAAACTCCAATGAAATTATGGTGTATAAGGAAAAAAAAACCCAAAAAACTCCATCATTTGAAGTCACCTTATCCCTGACCCACTTAAAACTCATGAAGCACTTACCTGTCAGCCGGAAATTTGTTTAGACTGGCTAACTCCAGTGCCCGACTGTGGGCAAGTGCATACAGTCATAAAGTATTAGTTCATGCTTTAACTCTGGTTTAATCCAACTAGCACGAGGAAAGACTTTAACTGTACAAACTACTCTACAGTYTGCAGAAGAACCATCTTCACTGGACGTTTTCTGTCCATCCTCYTGTACAAGGACACTACTGCACAGGSAGGCAGCCTTAGTTGTTCGTCCAACATCACYGCCCTTTTCATGAAAGCAGTGAAGCACAGGATGGGAATGCTCTGTCTGAGCCCGGTTCTCACCTTGAGATTCAAAATATTTTGTTTCCAGCCATCACCTCCTCTGTCTTCACTTTGTTTCTGGGATCTGGGCTGCCTTGAACTCAAGAATCAAAACGGCATAGCACAAGTAGGAGGGCAGGAAAGAGAGACTGCGCTGCACCTGATCATATTTACATGGTGATGAGATAGACCGACCGACGTTCAAATATTTCACTATTTAATGTAGAATTCCTCCAAAAAAATTAAGTGACAGCCTTTGAATATTCTCAGTGACAAGTACCTAATTTTTAGGAATGCAAAGCCCATGTCTGAGGTGACCAAAATTGATCTTTTTCTACATGACTTAAAGCACCAAACTGCAGAAGATATACAAAACAAAGATATACAAAGAAGTCTCACAGACGCTATCTAACCAACTTAAAAGAGTCCTCCAGCTAAAAATATAACTTGACCAACCGGAATATTTGTGCTCTTACAATGAAGGAGTAGAAGTGGTGTTTTTAAYGCACAATAACTAGCTGACTAGCTGTCAGGAAAACCTCTTGACAGATAGTTAGGGATTTTTCTTAGGGGAGTTTCACAGGGTGAATGACAAAGCTTGAGTATACATCAATATTTACATATCTACAATCAAACTTTCTTCTTACGGTGAATACATGGTAAAACATGAATATTTATGCTTAAATTATGTTTGAAACMAATTTTCTCCGGAAATTCCGTGTTACAAAGCTGTAATGGGGTACAAACTTGTCTCCTTCATATCARTGAGGATGTACACTCAGTGATACATTTTCAACAGATCCTATTTTCCATACCATACTACCATATAAGCCATTTACATCTGTCTGTGTGTATATTCTTATGAGTGTGAGTAGTTGTCTCTGAAATTGCATATATTGCTACCAGCTTGCAACCTGTACTGCAAATGCAGTGCAGGAAATGTGACTGTTGTGGATGAGTTTTGACCAGGATTATTGATTTTTTGTTAATTGTCAATTGTTTTACTTAGTCATTGCATGAMAAATCAATAGATAGAGTAGTCTACAAATTTGGGCATTTTTGCTGTTTTTTTCATAAAGACAATTGGTAAATTGGATTTTCACAGACAATAAGCTAATGTAATGATATTTTATTCACCCTTAAGTTATTTACGCATATACATAAATACAATCATACAGAAATGCAGCAATTTTGTGGAAGCTGAAAATTTAAGAGTTGAAAAATCAGGGTGAAGTAAAATTAGAGCTGTTTATACATAGTTAGTTCTAACTCGAATTGCATTTCTTTTAACACAACCATTTATTATTACTTTACCTTAGAGGAGCCTTTCCATTTTAATGTTAAAAATGATGAGCACCTATTTCATAGTTTCTTTTTCTTTGTTCAGTGCTTACTACTGTATGACTTCTACTTAAGCAAAACAACATAGCTGGGAGAAATTTGGTGTWTGGTTTTTTAGAGTATTTGACGAGGGAATAAATCTAGATTATATATATGGACATAAAAATATTATTAATAATTAATGATAATAATAACAATAACACTTCAAAACTAACACAAACAGATAAAGAAAATTATGGCTGGTGACTGCCACACATATTAGTAAGGATGCTGAAATAAAATGCGTGTCTTTATCACAGCATATGTGCCCAGGATGATCAGTTTAGGTTCCTATCTTTTTAAGCTTAAAGATGTTTAAAGAGCAAGATAATTCCAGGATGACTCTTACAGAAAATTGTATTAAAGAAGAAACCTGCGGATCATTTAGTCTCCTAAATAATAATAATAAACCTATACAAAGACAGACATTTTATTGACTGCAGAAATATAGCCTCCTGAGAGATCTTTATCAAATGTAAATAATACTAGGAAGGAAAAAAATTAAGATAGGTAGCATTCTTTTGCTTCTTCCCAGACACTTTTATCTGTTTTTTAATTGTATTAATGGTTCACKTCAGTGATGAAGCTGACACTTGCCGTTCTTCAATAACATTACATTGGCATCAAATGACTACTGCCTTCATCTATTAATAATCTCAAACAATGCCCTTTTGACTTACTTCTGAGGTTCAGTAGACTACAGGATGATTTCTCTTCCTAAAATGAACTTAGTTACCGTGATGTAGGTGGGCTTCTTTCTTACTATAATGAATATTGTAACTGACGAATTAGCATATATATAGGTGGAAATATTTTGTAGGGTGTTCTGACATTAAGATTATAATTAATAATAATATCACATTATCACTCCATTGACATGGAATATGTCGCAGCAGGAATTAAAGCACTTTCAAAAATTTGCATAAAATACAGTCAATGTCATAAAATTTGAAAACAGTTCAGGATCAAAATATTCTTGAGTAACTCTCTGCAATTGCTAATATCAACTAGAAATCTGAAAAATGGATTTGTCTTGTGAAGAGCTAGCTCTTTCAATCTAAGGGAAATTTCAGGGTTCTTACTGAGAGATTTATGATGATAAGGTAGAAAACTTTTCACATTATTTGGAAAGACTGTATCTGAGAATTCAGTTTAATTTCGGGCATTGGTGAAGGTAATACCATGTTAAAATACTTTCTTTTGTATCTGTATAATCAGTGACTAAACACACAAATGTACACCCCTGGTATTCCAAAATAATCCAGCAGACTCAGTGAAAGCAATATATGCTAAAAAGTCTATTTCTGCTTGTTCCTCACTATGCATTAGCTTTTAATCTAAAAATTTATCTTGCCAAGCATCAATAGAAGAAGACATCATGCTCTTAGCATCTACTCTTAAATACAGATATTCCATCATTAGCTTTACTTTCAAATGATGCACAGTTGAACCMAATATCTGAAATTGCAACAAGAAATGAAAGAGAATAAATAGAAGCAGATTTGGGGAGAAAGTATGGATAAGCTGAAGAAAACTGAACTAGAAGCAGAGTGAAAAAGAATAGGTCAAGGTCCTCTTCCTCCAAGATCCTTCCTATTTTCTTAGTTCCTGGATGTATTAAAATGCATCATGTTAAACTATGTTATGTTATATTAATTCAATTCCATCATTTTTTAGAAAATCAGTATTTTAACAGAAGTATCTTACAATTCCAAGCACTCTTTCTTACCTGGTAGTACTGAGTTCAGAACATAAGAAATAAGGTTTTTGAGCTAGAGAACAAAATAATTTTGCTGGTATAAAAATGCAAATACTTATGATTTATTTTTTCTCCATTTATTCATTATTGTGTGTATGGTTTAGCATTTCCTCGGATTCTTCAGCTACTAATGAAGAGTTGTAAGTAATGAAAAAAAGAACAGTGTTCATTGATATATAAGCAGCAAGTGCTTCCTGTTTACCAAGTATATGCAGAATAGAAGTTTGACTGAGAATAAACAGTTCCATTATGTATCTGAATTTTGGAGACATGCTTTCAGTAATTAAAATAGCTTACACTGATTTTGCCATCAGCGCAGATCTTGGTAGTGATCATTGATTTTGATAGAATTGAGTAAAATGGTCYAGCCTGTGCTATCAGATCGCCAGGTAATGTGTGTATGTGTATCCYGTTTGCTCATGAAGGAGATGAGCTGTGGAAAAAAATACACTAAAAATTGAAACTACTCTCACATTCATTTGCAGATCTTGCTTTTTGAAACTAAAATTTAATTAACTTTCCTTTGATACGGGTGCTTGTATAYGCACACAATTCCTACATTAACACAGACAATTCCATTGCCTTTGTCTGTAGTACTCAAATACTGTGTTAAGAATGGGCTTACATGTATTTGTAGGTTTCTGCAATGCATTGGTGATAACTTTTTGAACACAGATTGTGTCAAATGAGGAGAGCTGGGCTACTGGAATTTGTACTGACAAATAGAGAGGGACTTGTTGGAGAAGTGAAGGTGGAGGGTAGCCTTGGCTGCAGTGATCATGAGTTGGTGGAGTTCAGGTTCCAGCAAGGAGAAAGCAGGGCTGTAAGCAGCCTTGCAATCATGGATTTCGGGAGGGTTGACTTTGGCCTCTTCTGAGACCTGCGTGGAGGAATCCCATGGGCTAGGGCTCTAGAAGGAAAGGGGGCCCAAGAGAGCTGGTTAGTATTCAGGCAACACTTCCTCCATGCTCGAGATTGGTGCATCCCTATGAGGAAGGAGCCAAGCAGCGGGGCAGGAGGYCTGCGTGGATGAGCAAGGAGCCCATGGCAAAATTCAAACAGAAGAAGGCAGTATACAGAAKGCAGAAAGAAGGACAAGACCCTTGGGAGGAATATAGGAATGTTGTCAGGAAATGCAGGGATGCGACAAGGAAAGCTAAGATGCATTTGGAATTAAGTCTGTCAAGGGATGTTAAAAATAACAAGAAGGGCTTTTTCAAATATATAAATGGCAAAAGGAAGGTCAGGGAAAACATGGGTCTACTGGTGAATGAGACGGGTACCCTGATTATGAAAGACACAGAAAAAGCAGAGTTCCTAAATGCTTTCTTTGCTTTGATGTTCACCAAGGGCAGCCCTCTAGAAACCCAGACCCTAGGGACAAGAGAAGAAGCCTGGAGAGACGACTTGCCCTGGGTAGAGGAAGATTGGGTCAGAGAGCATTTAGGGAAACTTGACACCCACACATCCATGGGCCCTGATGGGATGCACCCCAGAGTGCTGCGTGAGCTGACAGATGTTATTGCTAAGCTGCACTCCATCCTCTTTGAAAGGTCCTAGAGAAAGGGGGAGGTGCTGGAGGACTCAAGAAAGCCAGTGTCATGCCAGTATCTATAAGTACTTCAAGGGAGGGGGTGAGGAGATTGGGGCCAACCTCTTCTCACTGGTGGCCAGTGATAGGACCAGAAGAAACAACCACAAGTTGTGACAAGGAATTTCTTGACAGTGAGGGTGACAGAGATCTGGAACAGGCTGCCCAGAGAGGTGGTGGAGTCTCCTTCTCTGGAGATCTTCAAAAYCCGCTTGGACACCACCCTGTGCCAACATGCTGTAGGGGACCCTGYATGTGCAGGAGGGTTGGACTAGATGACTTGTAGAGGTCCCTTCCGACCTTAAGGATTCTATGATTCTACTTAAATGTATTGCTATACCTCAGCATTTGGTGGCTCAGGTCTCCATAGAATTACATGAGGTTTATGTCCAAATCCACTTCTATAGATGAAGTTTCAATGACATGAATCCAGTAAGACATTGTGGAGAAATAACCATTAGTGTTATATACTACAGCCTGGAAATTAGATTGTCATGATGCGAGAGAGAAAGACAAAAGAGAATCACACCTTGAGTGGGTTTCATCACATCAGGGTTTTATGTCTTCTAGAACTTATCTCAAATTGCTGCAGTGCATAATTATAYGGAAATCACAAAAAGCATTTATTTTCTTGGTTGTTAGTAACAGAGAAATAGTATTTAAATTATGTGGTTCATAAACTCAGTAAAATTGAAAAGTATAAGTAATGACTGAATTTTATGATTCCTTGAATTTCCATGAAGATTTTATTCTTTTACAAAATAGACTCCAGATTGCTTCACATTCACCAAATTCCTGTCACTGATGAAAATGAAAATGTACTTTTTTTCACCTTTTAGATTAGGAGTGTATTTTTTATTTGTAGGATGATTAAGTGGACGTATAACAGGACTAGGTTTTGCTTTTGGGCAAATGTGAAATAAATCACAGGAAAAGAAAAATGTTTCTGCATATAATTATGGAAAAACATAGATTAACTCACCCAATTGCTCTTGAATAAATTAATAGTTTTTAAAAAAGTTATAAGCTGTCAAGTGCGGCTTATTAAAACTAGAATAAATGTCCATTTTAAATACTCAAGATTTGTAACAAAGAGCTTTTTTTCAACACCAAAACTCTCCCCTCTGTGTAACAACATTCATCAATGATGATTTCAAAGTAGTCCAGATCTGTGACTCCAATTCTTAAAAACAAATATTTCCCTGATGCTCACATATTAAAATAAAGGGCACTGTGATTTTAAAAAGGGTATGGATTTTTGAGTAAGGTCTTTGGACCAAAATCCTGGGAGTCAAGAATGAAACATCACTCAGCATTAAACAAGACAGCCTCACCTATAGAAAATTCTGCTTCCTGAGATAAAAAACAAAATAGTACTTATACATGCTAACAACTCTGGGGACTAACCAAAATGCCCAAACATTTGGGTTTCTCCTTGATAATACACTATTTATAGGAAGTGACAATTTAACACATTTTGCTACATATATAGTTCACATGCCTTTGCTCTAGAGAAACCCTACATCTGATTCTCCTTTTCCTTACCTGCCTTTAAAACTGAAATGGCTTCATGATTCATAATTCACATCCATAAGTGAAAGAGAAACCGATAARTTATTAATCTTAGCAGTTTACCACAAACACATTCTGAACAAGACAAAGCGTTCATTATGAAAATGAAAGCATATGGAAACAAATTAGGAAAGGATAATCTTTACTTTTGAATTTTCAGAAGGCCTTCAGAGAAAGCAAACTTTGTTCTACTGTTCTAATAATGAAACAGAAAACAAGGGGCTTATTTAGGGGAAAATTATTTAGGGAATCACTGGATGCTGACTCTTGATTATTGTGGAACATTTTTACAGCTATTAAATTTTAAAGAACACAGCGAAGAGTAATAACATGTGTTACTATTAATTTGACTGCAATTATAGTGTTCTCTTTGTCACTTAAGTTATAGCCATATTTGTAGACCAATTCTTACAATAACTTCTACTGAAATATTTTAAAAAGTGTAATGTGGAGACTATTGCTTTTTGATGAGGATAAGTGCTCATAAGCCTAAAGGATGTCTCAGATATATGATTATCTTTCTAATGTGTATAATCATAAAGGGGACACAACAAACTGTTATATTAATTGATATTACTACTGGGCTTACTAATCCAACTGGTCTTACATTTTTTTTCTGTCTTGTGACTAAAAAGACAGTTCTGGTGAAACATGAGACAGGTCTGCCCTCAGGCCTCATACATCCAGAGCTATCTTGGCAAGGGTTCAGCTTTAGGAGCCTAGTTCAACCACACTTCTTCTTGATGCTCCACATAATCAGTGAAGGGAGATAGATAACTCCAGAAGATTAAAAGCAGTGAGCTGACACAGAAGACCCCTATGGTGACCCACTTTCCATTGACTTGCAAAGTCAGGGAAAATATACAGCTAATCTATTTGGCTAAGTTCAGTGCTGAGCTGTTGGTGGCATGGATATCTTCACATTTTCAGTGCTAGACATGCAGTCTTACACCAGCTCTGCAGGCAGGACTACGTTGAAGATAACTTACTGTCATTACAGTGCACTGTCTTGTGCACCCTTGTGATGCTGAAAGGGTAAAAGTACTTCTTAAATTGTTGTCTGTAAGAATACTCTTATTGTTGTTATTGTAAGCAGCATTGAATCTGTAGTAGCAACGACAGAAAAATTTTAGCAAAAGAAATTTTAAAATATATCCAGGAAGAGAAAACCTCTTTCTCTGTGTTTCTTGAAGTCATTGGCAGTCTCCACAGCACTTCATAAACGCCAGAGCACAGCTTGAAACAGATTTCTTTCAGAGAAACATAAATCAATATCTAATTGGCTTATTAACTCTTCTGATATGATTACTGCACTACTTCAATTTCAGCTGCTTATATCATAAAAGTATTAGGGCTATTATATTCTGCTCAGCGAGGGAGACGAGAAGAAGTCACATTTGGTTTTACGGTGTTTGATTGGAAACAGTTGTGATCAATGACACGATACTTTTTCTGCTCCTTTCTGACTATTGGAGGGGGGGAAAAAAATCCTTTCCCTTTATTAATAGGAATTTGTCTTTTTCTGAGACTACTATGATCTAACACCAAGTAGTTCATCATCGAACTCTATGCGGTGCTAGCCACCAAGAGCATCAGGCTTGCTAATGCCGGACTGTGGTGTGGAGGTGAAGAGTCTTTGGTGCTCTCTACGCTCCCCTGTACCTCCTTATCATTTCTAAACAGCCCAACACTGCCAGAAATGGCTGAGCAGCATTAATCTGAGCCACACTGCCTTCTCATCAGCTTGGGCTCCTGCTGTGCACGTTGCCTGAGCCGGACTCACTTTGCAAGAAGTGATATATCATTGGTGCCCTCACCCGCAGTGAGACGTGTGGCAGTCCCTGCAGTCAGAGGTGAGCTGTACTGAAATGTACTGTTACTCTGAAGAGGTTTTAAAAATGGACCGCAGATCTCTGATGCTGGCATACCAGGAACTTTTGATCTTTTCTGAATCACCCCAGGGATCAGAAAAAAGTTTGGAAATGAACATGTCTAGGCTAGCTGTGTCCCATTTCCACTCATATTTTTAGTTGTTGCAAAGCACACCCTTTCAAACTGGGCTTGTGTATTGATCTTATGTCTGAGAAATTTAAGTGGTCGTAAAACCAAAGCAAAAAAAAAAAAACAAAAAACAAAAAACAAACTAGACTAGTCTCTTTCTAATTATGGGTAAAGTGGTTTTTGAAACAATATATTCCCAAGGAATGTGCCTGATCTGAGATCAAACTCTACAAACCTCCTGCTTAGAACAGCAGGATTTTTAGATGTATGAATGCATGACTTTGTAGAATTTTATTGTAAACTTGCATTGTGTCTGGGCATGCTGAAACTACAGAGGGTATGTGAAATGACCCAGGAGAGAAAATATTTATGTAGAAGCTGAAAAATTCTCACTGTAAATAAAATATTTTAAATCTCCAGAATACAGTTTACTGGAAAAATTCACATTCAGTTATTATCATATTGAACCATAAAGAACTTAGGTATTGGATAAGAATACAAAAAAAATCTCAAATTTACACCTTTTTCTGTATATGAGCAGGTAGTGCTCAAGCACCAACACCTTTAGGTATGGCTGATCATATCAATATGCAGAAAATTCACCTCTGCAAATGTTGGTTATAAATCTTAATCCAGAAACCAGCACATGGGTGCACATGGCTGAAAAATATTTTGCTAAAGTAAAAACAAACAAACAAACAAATAAAAAACTTTGCAACATCCTGACCTTAAAATTTCGCTAGTTTGACAGTTGCAAAATATTGATGAGGAGAGATTTACAATTTTCTGTTTAGGAAATATTTCATTTTTGCTTGAAGAAATAAACTGATTTCTGATTTCCTGAGAGTAGCACTCTCAGAGTTATGACAACAATAAAGCCCAAAATGATTTGTTAATTTTTAATTTTGTAAAATATATTATCAGAAGACAACAAAAGGAGGACGTATCACTAACATCTAGCAACAGCAGCCGTAAGAATATATTTTTTTTCAGAGGTTGGAAAATCAATTCCTTCCTCAAGGGTTGCATTCTCCTTCTGTTTGGCATTTAATATCGGGTCTATCAGGCTAGAGTGTCTCACAGAATATTTCTTCACCTCCCTCCACAGCAGACTTTGGTATTCCTGGCAGTGATATTCCAGAGGTGTATGTCAGAAAAGAAGGTACCAGGGATGCTTGAAAGTAATCACTTTTAGAGATTAGGAATGTTATGAATATAAGAATACTTGGGTATTTATGGACTTCAGTCATGGATAGTATCAGGGGTCTTTGGGATGGTGTAATTTCTCCTTGAACAAGGAGTCTCTGTTCTGTACATCACTATTAGTGTGTTCTCCAGAGAGAGACACAAAGTGCTGCCGTGCCTTTTCTTATACCAATACTGTTGTCTGCAGCAATTTTGAATTATTTTTCATACACAAAAATAAAAATGGCCCCCAAAAAAAAAACAACAACTGAAAGGAGGAACTGAAGGCATCAGTGCTGGATAATGTAGGTGAGGTATTTGAAAGCATATCAAAAGTGACAGAAAGGGGTTATCCAAAGGAAGAGAAGTGCATTTTAAGGTGAGAGCAAAATTCCACTGAGATCATGATTGAGGCAAAAAATTCAAGCAGTGATGAGAATGAAGGGGAAAGATGGGGAAAAAATGGTGGGGCAAGAAACAAACCGTTTAAATGGTTCAGGGCATTAGAAACCAAGCAACAAATAACACGGGAGATTTGTTGGATATTTATTTGAATTTTTATTGTTGTTGCTGTTGTTGTTACTGTTTTTGTTAATTCTTTCTTGTGAATATACTGTGCTAGACTTCTCATGTATTTTTACAGATAGCAGATCAGTTGTCTCTCATAAATTGTCTAAACTTCAGTATCACCAAAAATGCTTACATTCAAGACTAGATCTTTCAAACACATCTTTGAATGCCCTATATAGCCACTAACTTTGTTCATGTGGAAATACAGTTATGGCTTGTGTATCCTGAACTTAGTTAATACCGATTAATTTCATGCAGATATTCTCTTAAAAGAAATTATACTGAGAGTTTCATTATGGTTTCAGATTGTTCCAGTAACCAAGGTTGGAATTAAAGCCCGTCATATATATATGCATATGGTTTACATTATGTTATGTCAGGACAGGAGATTGATCTGTAATTCCCACCAATTTACAAGAATAGGTATTTTCTCAATGCAGACTAAAACAATGATAGTTTATGAGAACCATAGCTGGACTGGAACACAATCCTGTCTATGATGTCCTTTGCAGGAGCTCTACAGAAAATATATTGTGCTATTTCACATCATAAAAGGAAAAGTTTCCATTCTTGTTAACCTAAGGGATTATTTGGAATCTACTCTTATTAGTGTGCCAGCTTTATAAAAATTAATTTTTTTTTTTACTCTGAAATGAGTAATCTGATTTAGCAGAAGGGTAAACTTGCATAGATATCTAAACCAGGTATTACATGGGAGGACCGCATTAAGTTGTCTTTATTTTTAAACAGTGTATATTCTGGTAAACAGACATTGATTTGAAAAATGCAGTAATTTCTTCCGATGGAAGTGTTTAGACTTGGCACTGATTTCTTCTATGAAATATTTACACTCAATTGCTATCTAAATATGTTTTATGTTGCATCTCATGTACTTTTCCAATAATCTGTCTGACTCTATAGACTATACCCATCATCATGGGGTCAAAGTGCTTAAAAGTGCTCCACAAATCAACTGCTCAAAGGATAGAGCAGGCAGAAGATAATATTTTCACACAAAATATTGTAGTAGTATTTGACAAAATACAATGAGATAAAATGCAGAGCAGTATCGTCAGTGCATCAGTGACAGAAATGGAAAGGACAAGGGGATATAGACAGATGAAAACTCAGTACAAACTAACATGTCATGTATTGCCTGGAAGACATCTCTTTGAGACTAAAACACCAAGGGGGATAAATTCCCTCTAGCAGAACCATTTTGCCTCACGTTGCAAACATTTGTGGCTTGTTGCTACCCATGTGTCATACACTATAGCTGGCAATAAGAAGTCAGTGATGACTGCCTACTGATATATCATGATAGGCTAGCTGGTCTGTCTATCAACACTATGGGAAAAATATTGTTACAGCATCCTGCAATGCAAGCATAGAGTCTGTAAATCTAGCAAGATCGTTATAGCATAGATTTTTTGCATATAACATGCAGTATGATTTGCTGAATGTGTTGGTCAGGAAGCAGATATTTAAATAATATATAAAAGAGCTCATCAATGTCCAATTAACTAATTTGGAAATACAGACCTCTTTAKGAAACTTTTAACTCTTCAAAATCTCTCAAGTGTGTTGCTCAGACTTGAGACTTTGTTGCTACCAAGCAATAAAGGCTGCTTGGTAAGTATTAAAAGTTGTGTGCAATTAAAAGAGGGACAATTAAGAGAGGGCTGTGAGCCATTGACTGGAAATTCTCTTTGCTCTTCCAATCAATGGTAAAATTAGCAATGCCATCCAGCTGCAGTATGTGCAGCCAGCAGGATTAATTCCTCCATAAACTCAGCTTAAAGAGGTACAATTGGAAGATGTAGTAATATATAGTTAGTTTGTCTTTATAAGGTCGTAAATACAGATCATAACACTGTGAAGTATCAACACAGGCACAGCAAGGAAATGGTTCACTAGAAGCAGAGATTACAAAGTGCAAAGGAAACATTCAGTCTAAGAAATCGTTTGTAATTAATTTACATGGGTTTGTGTCTTTTTTTCTGCTTCCCTTAAGTCAGAAAATGTGAATCAATGCAATTTACGCTAATTCTTTCATGGCAAGTAAGTCAATCTACTTTTCTTTCAATTTAGAAAGCCATCAGGCTGTGCAAACAAATGTGCTTTTTATGTTGCCACATAAATTTTATTTAATTAATAATTATGTTTTTTAAAAATCTCTGAATTATAACATAATTTGTTAACTGAAATGTATAACACTTCAACATGGGATATGATTTTTATTAAAATCCTGCATCTGAAACATCCACTTAAATTTGTGGGCACCTTGAAATMGAACTGCAGCATCAGTTCTGAATTTTATAAGCTCTAAAACACAATCCTCACATCTGGCAATGCCTATTTAAAACTTATTAAAATCAAGCTTCTATAGTGACCACACCCATGATACTAAATGGCACAATAAATATACGCAGTAACTCATAAAAAAAAAAAAAAGGGTACTGAGGTAGAAGCCTCAGCTATATTGATCTAAATGAAAGATGGAAAACAGGAGTATCTGTTCCACCAGTTGTGCACATTATGTAAAGTTATTTCAAGAAGCATTAATCACATTTGTTTCTGATGCTCAAACAACTCAGCACTGCCCTTCGAAGAGCTTTATTGCTTTCTGTGGTGTTTATTTAAGCACAAACTTTTCAGTATCACGCAGGCATCACTTTCCAAACTATAGAATGATTTTTATACTACTCAGATTATTAAAAAATAATTATGAGAAAAATCAGAATCCTTTCCATAGAATGGGACCTCTCTCTTTTTAATAGTTCAAATTCTAGATAACATTTATGAATATAATCCCAAACTCAGTATAAATTTTTCACCAACTGTAGATCAAAACTATATTAATCCTGGACTCATGCAATGCTGAGCACGCAGCTGTAGTTTAGCAAACACGTAATAAATGTGTCTTCCCACTCAGTATGAAGAAGGTCACTTCAAAATTAAATGTATGAGGTAGCCTTCACCTCCCTACATAAATTCATTCTGAAAACTATTTGCCTTTCTGTGACAGAAGGACGCTACTGCATTACAGAAATTAAATTTACAATTCAATTCTAAACACTTTTAAAAAACATATACTCAATAGCATTAAGAGCATGAGATATTTCAGGCTGTCCTTGAGGAGCGTACACAAAATACAACTGCATGCCACAACCTAATTGGTGCTGCAGTCAATCACTGTGAAGCCCAGAAATATGTGGTGTGTCTCTTCTTAGTCACTTAGGAATAAATTTACATCTATTATTACTATACAGCTAATCAGGGTACAAAATTACTGTCCTGACTAGAACTACTACTGGAAAATTCAGTCTCTTCACATTGGAAAGAGATGTGGAATGACAGTTCCCAGTAACCGGACACTAACACTGGATTAAATGAAGGCAAATGCAAGTGAGTCAGGCAAAGTGGAAAAAGATGTACACAAAGGGGTGTGTTCAGGCTGTGAGTGATACCTGGGCCTTACTGCCACTATGGCCCTAATAAGTTCCTAAAAACTGTATCTGTGAGAGCATCTCCGTCTAATAACTTCATGCCCACAGGCCACCCAGCACAGGCCACTCAAAGACCCTGTACGCACGCCCTGCCTACAACAACCTCCAGCATCCACATCAGCATGTAGAGCTAAGCACATGAGTGAACTTTCAAAAATATGAGAGGAAGCCTCAGAGAGTCTCCAAAAACCCTTCATTGCAATGGACTGTTTCAATATTTCAATATTTAATGCTTCCTAAGTGGGTGTAAAAATGTTGTATTTGAAAAGCACAAAACGTCATGAATTGTAAGATAAAAGCTAATGAAAGTGAAACAATATTTTCTATGATAGTAACTCCCTAAATCCTAGAAGACAGTGTTCCTATCCTTTCTTTCAATGTTTTACTAAATACTAAGATCAGTGGAAAAAAAAAATTTGCTCTTTTCTACAACTCTGTTCTTCACAGTCTTGCTTAGAAAAGTAGACCATCTGTTGCCATAAATGTTTATAAGATTTGAGAGTCAACTTTGATATATCCAACTACAAGAATAACAGATTCATTTTATTAATTATATTCTTTTTAACAAAGCAGTTCTTTCTTGCAGGCAGAGCACAACTATAAATCCTTGACTACGTCACTTGCATTTTATTCTTACATTTATGCATGTAGTGTTTGGATACAAATTCCTGCATATAAAGAAAATCTTTCTGTGTCTAAATGCTCTATCAAATCCTATTACAACCATTTTACCACTGAACCTCTCCTAATGCCAATATTGTCATGAGATCACACATGGTCCATCTATTCTAACAGAAAATAGAATGTAGGGTTCAAGGTTTTGTTTTGTTTTTGTGAAGCAACTGTATACGGAAAATAAATGTCCAGCTCTGTTACTGAATTGATTAATTTTGATAATAAAATCAATTTTCACCCTAGGTATTTACTATTTAAACAGAAAGATGTTTTGATTTCATTTTTCAAATCTCTGGAGATAAAATGATGTCTGGCATTATCTCAGCTCCAGTCATTTTTACGTGTTTGCCTTCTCAGGCTACTGATAGCCAGTATTAAAGTCATAATATTGTTGTATATTTATTTTCTACTTTTTGCTTCATAAAATACTCAACATTTTGTTTAGAATTACCAAAAATCTCCTTTTTGTTTCTGTGACTGGTCCAGGTTCTGAGATAAAATTGAGATCACTTACTTGGCTGCAATGGCGTTATACAGCTTAACATCATGAGGATTGGGGCCCTTATTTATAGGGACTTAAGAGGCTTTAAAGGGTCAAAGTCACTCTTTCTTTGGTGATTGATTCCCTAGTTACACTCTAAGAAGCATTAAAAGATGCTTCTGAGGGAAATACTTCCATGTATTTCCCCAGTGCACATATATACATACTTGAACAGTAGTTCAAAGCGCCTGTGTGCTCATGCAAAGTTATTTTTCTGAGTTAAAAGACATACTTCAAGGAAGCAAGGAACCTTCATTTGAATATTTGGCTAGTCTGAGAATCTACTAGATAAAATCTGCCATATGGTTAAGAAGATTTAAGTCCCTGTACTGATAGATTACCATTTATTATGGTCATAGTACATCCCTAAAACTTTTGACAGTTTCTGAAATGTCTATATCAGGCTATGCCAAGTTGGAATGACACTTCAGGAGCTAGTCAAGCAAGGTATATTAATAGACTAGTCATATGGGGTTAGTGTGTTCCATATTAAACGTTTGGAAGAAAATGCTAATGTTCCTTAGGAAACATTAAAGTGCTTGCAAAAAGCATGTGAAAGTGAAAGGTGATTGAAAAATTACCAGAAACCATTAATTTCATCAACTTCAAGAAGTTTTAGGAGTCACCCTCATTGTTCACAGTAAATCTTCAACTTAAGATTTCTGACAAGAAACCTGATAGAGAGGTCACGGAGAAAGCAAACTTGCAGCTAAGGGAAGACCCATTAAGAAAGAGAGATAGAAAAAGAGAAAGAAGGAAAGAGAAAAATGAAGATAAAATCAGAGAGAGAGAGAGAGGAAAGGAAGAGAAAGAAAAAAAAAAAAAAAAAAAAAAAAAAAGGGAAGAAAGAAAAAACAGACCAGAATATTGTAAAGGAATAAAGAAGTGGCTTTTATGAGTTTTATTTCATGAACATAGGACAAGACTGAAGAAAATATAGCTAGAAGGAAAAAAAAATCAATGCAAAAAATGTAAATGAAAATGTGGAGCCCTTTATGACCACTTAGAGAAAATTATGATAGTTCAGAGGAAGAAAACCATGCTATGTAATAAGCCAGTGATATGATGTAGTAGGAAAGTAAAACTAAACAAATAAAATTAATACTATAAAAGAAATCTCAGAAATGAAACAATAGAAAAGTTGTTTATAAGATATAAATACTAGACACTTGTTACAATAGAAAAGAAGCAAAGAAGCAAAGAAGCAAAAATACAAGCAGAAATAACTTGACAGTAAATTGCAAATTATTAAAATTATTAGGGAATTTTTGTATATGATAAATTTAAATAATCTTAAAAATATGACTTTTTTTTTTCTTACAGGATAAGAAAGTACAACTAGCAAAATAAATAAGATAAATCATCCAGTAAGTGTTTTCTTCCAGTACATAGTCTGTTTTCACAGAATCACAGAATCTTAAGGGTTGGAAGGGACCTCTAGAGATCATCTAGTCCAACCCCCCTGCTCCAGCAGGGACCCCTAGAGCATGGGGCACAGGGTGGCATCCAGGCGGGTTTGGAAGATCTCCAGAGAAGGAGACTCCACAGCCTCTCTGGGCAGCCTGTGCCAGGGCTCCAACATCCTCACAGGAAAGAAGTTCTTCCTTACCCAGAGATGAAACCTCCTATATCTCAGCTTAAAACCCTTGCCCTTTGTCCTATCACCAACCACTATGGAAAACAGTTTAGCCTCTACCTCCCTATAATCATACCTGAGGAATCTGTACACATTGATTAGATCCCCTCTCATCCTTCTCTTCTCTAGGCTAAACAGGCCGATCTCGTTTAACCTCTCCTCATATGGTAGGTCGTCCTGTCCCTTGATCATCTTGGTCGCTCATCTCTGAACACTCTCTAGGAGCTCCACATCCCTCCTGTACTGGGGAGAGGAGGCATCTAATGATACCACAATATGATAAGATGCTAATGAAATATTTTCATAATAAAATTAATACTTTCCAAATAAAATATTTCTATTTGAACAGAATGCAGCAAAATATTGAACATAAATGCCTGAAGTAAAAAATTTTACATCAGTGAATCTGTATGATTTATTTTCTACATTTTTTTTGAAATTCTGTAGGATTCTTGGATCATTGATATTAATTTTCCATAAGGATTAGGACTGTTTTAAATTCTGAGATTTGTACAAATGCTACTTTTTTAATATAGCCTAAATGGGTAATTGGGGTGAATTAGGAATTCAAAGGCCTTTCAGAATCACACAAGAACAATAAAATGATTGCTAGTGCAAAGCAGCCTTAATAGTTGGCACTGTTCATCATGGTTCTTTAGGAAATAGATGTAGCATAATCTATAAAATCTTTTGAACCTATTTGAGTTTATGGAAGAGATAATAGCAGATTGCTCCTGAAAGAAAAGAGGACTTGGTGACACAGGACACTTCCATTCTGCCTTGTTTTATCTTGTGATTTCTTTTTTTTTTTTCTTTCTTTTTTTTTTGGTTCTTTTTCTTCTAAGGTTTTACTAATTTGAGTACCATCAGTAAAAAAATCCATGTTTCTTCTCACCAAGGACAGTTTTACTGGGGCTGACAGAAGATCTTGTAAATTCGCCCCTTCTACCCCATTTCTCTTCTCCTACCTCCTTTCTCCTGCATTGACTGGTGCAGGATAATCTTTTCTATCACGATGGCACACAGCACGTGGCACAACAATGCCTCTTTTCCTATCACTATTATTATCACACTTTTGCTACACTTACTTTGAAAACACATAATGATTTTGAGAGAAAAATGGATGCTGGGTTTTGCTGTTGTGTTACTTCTTAAACAGATATGTCCCTACAATTGTATCTGGGTTATCTTCTCCTTAACTTCTAAAGCATCTCTTTTAATCTGTCTGAAATAGGAGAACCCATTTGTCGTTATTACTATATTTAAGAGAAAAGTAGCTGAAGTGACTTTGTGAAGTCACTTCATTTTTGCCTTATTATATACACCCTACTTAATCTTTAAAGTGCAAGAACAATGATGTGACATTGAACTGGCTGCTGCCCTTCAAATGAGTCATATAACAAATGAATCATTGATCTTCCTGTTAATGAGAGTAATGCATTAAAAATAAACCAAACCAAAATTTTCATTATCACAGAGGTCTCTGCCTCATATAGTGCAGATGTGAACTAAGATCAGTCACAAAATGAATCATGTAACATGCAAAGGATCTCCAGACATCTTCTGGTTCAAAGCCTTGCCCCAAAAAGGTCCCTTACATCAGATTACTCAGGGCTTTGTCCAGATGGGTTTTGAACATCTCCAAGGATAGAAGTTTCATAAAGTCTCTGGGCAATCTGTTCTAGTGTTTGATCACCCTCACAGTTACTTTTTTTCGTTATATGAGGATGAAATTTCCCACATTTCCTTGTTTTCAAGTTGTCTTTGTTGCCTCTCACTCTTCCTTTGTGCAGCTCTGAGAAAGTCTGTCTGCAATATTTTGGTTCAAGTATTGAACCGTGAGAAGCACTGCTAGAAATCAGACTAGACTTTGTACTACTGACAACTGTAGTTTAAATCTGACAGTCCAGCCAATTTCCCACCCAAATTATTTTCTGCTCATCTAGTCTATATTTCACCTATTTGGTTTTAAGTTGTCACTCTACTTTCATTTTTTAATTACTTCAGAATGAGCAAGAGGGAGGATTCAGAGAACTACAGGCTAGTCAGTCTCACTTCCTCCTTGGGAAGATGATGAAGCTACTCATCCTAGATAGCATTTCAATGCATTTGAAGGACAAAAAGTGATCAGGAATGATCTGTATGCATTCACCAAGGGAAAACCATGCTTAACTAACCTCTTAGATATTGTACTATGATGGAAGAAATGGCTGGATAGATTACATCCTTGTAAACCTTAGCATCCTTGTAGGCAAGCTGGAATGCCAGCTAGATGAGCAGGTAGCAAGGTGGGTTGAAAACAGGCTGAATAACAGAGCTCTGAGTTTTGTACTTAGTGTGCAAGAGTCTAACTGAAGGCCAATAATTGGGAGTGTTTCCCAGAAGACAACACAGAGTCCGATGTTGTTCAGTTTATTCTTCTGGATGAATAAGGACATGGTTGAAGGAACAGAGTTCCTCCTCAGCAGGTTTGTTGAGGATACAAAACTATCAGGAGTGGCTGATACACTAGAGCACTGTTCTGCCATCCAGAGGAACCTGGACAGGCTGGAGAGTTAGATGGAAAGGAACCTCATGAGGTTCAGCAAGGACAAGTGCAGGGTCCTGCACCTAGAAAGGAATGACCACATGAATAAACATAGGTCTGAAGGCAGCCATGTGGAGTAAGATGTGTGATACCTAGTGGACAAGTTGACAATGGACCAACAATGTGTCCTTGAGGTCAATAAGTGCAATGGTACCCTGAGGTGCATTAGGAGGAGCACTGCCAGCAAGTCAAGCAAGGTGATCCTCACCCTATATTCAGCCCGAATAGTACTGTGGAGTGCTGTGTCCAGCTGTGGGGTCCCTAATACGAGAGAGAGAGAGAGAGAGAGAGAGAATTGCCAGAGCATGCCCATCAAAGGGCTACTAAGATTATTAAAGGACTGGAGCATTTGTTATATGAGAAAAGGATTAGAGAGCTGGAGCTATTCAGACTGGAAAAGAGGGCACTGGGCACAAACGGAAAGACTTCTGTATAACATGAGGAAAATTATTTTTCTTAAGAGGATTATTATTTTTCTTAAGAGCCCAGAGAGGCTATGAAGTCTCCTTCCATGGAGACATTCCAAAGTCATCTGGACAGGAAGCTGGGCAACCTGCTTTAGGTGATCCTGCTTGGGCTGGAGATTGGTCTAGATGATCTTCAGAGGTCCCTTCCAACCTCAACCACACTGTGTTTCTGCAGTTTAAGGAACAGACAAGTCAGGCTGCTCTGTGCTGCCTGATGGGTGCTGCCTCCTGCATAGGCTTCATCCTCTTTTCTAACTGTACTTTGTCAGAAGCATTAGTTGTTTCTAACCCTGACACCATGTCCACCATGGCTGCTACACCTAAGAGATCTTTTTAGTTTCATTATTCAAATCCAAATTAAGGCAGATTTTCACATATTTTTTTAAATGGTGCATAAAGCTTCTGGTCCATTAATAACATCTGCTGTAAACAAATATATTTAAATTAAAGATATATTGAGAATTCATTATGTTTCAACTTGGCCAGGCAGGGTTGTGGTGGGGCTGCAGCCAGCACCCTCTGGCATTGAGGGACAGCAATTGATGGCCCCAAGCTGGGCTGGGATGGAGCTGAGGTTGGTGGGGTGTACTGGTGGTGAACAGGGATGAGGAGAGCTAAGAGTGACCTCCATGACCCTGACAAAAATTAGGTATTTTACTGTTTTAATATAAATGAAATGTAGCAAGCAAGAATGCTCCAGTAAGGAAGACTAGAGCTCGGAAAATCAGGTACAAAATCAGGTACAAAAACAATCAGGTAAATAAGGGAAATAAATATGTTTTGAACATGGAAAAAATGGAGTCTCAGGTGTCCAATTTTCCTTCAATATTTACATGGCTGTAAAATGTACTTTATTCTTCCTTTGTCTATAGATCAAACAATCTCTTTCTGCACCCTCAGCCTCCCTAGCCCTGTGGCAATATAACTATGAGAAAAATGAGAAATACCAAAGCCATTTGCCACCTTTAAATTAGTTAGTAAAATCTTTAGCAATATGTTAAAAAATAGGAATTATTTTCATAGGTACTGCTACTGGGTCTTTTTTATTGTCTACCTAAATTAATGCACTTCTGAGATACAGAATTCATCTGTATTTGTTGTTTTATCCCACTGAAATTACCTGTATTCAGGAGTGCTTTACTTACATCACTCTCTATTATGATATAGGTTTGCATTGCCTGATCCTTCTATTATTCAAAGTATTATTTTTTTGTACTTTAGAATAAAGAGAAACTTAGTTTTATGGCAGTTTGACAGCTTTTCCTCCAACTGACAAACCAAAATTGATCAAATGTACATTAGAGCTTTTAACTCTGAATCATATGGTGTCCTGTAGGGAATGCAGACGGAGCAAGCTCTGATGTATGAAAAACAATGCATTCATAACCAGATCATCCACACTAAGCTTCCAGTTGTTTCTTTTATCTGCTTCATTGCCTTCCATACATTTAAAAGAAGTGTCCAGAGATGTAATAATGTCAGACTGGAAACCTGCAAGGTCTTTGGCACAGCTTTATTGCACAGTTAAAACTCAATAAATATGGCATAAATATTTAGAAAGGGTGGGCCAGACAATCCTATAAAATTCCTCATTTTCTTATGTAAGAGTTCGTTGGTTGTTTTTTAAGCTGCAAATAGTGCCCTAAAAAAAAAGAAAGAAAAAAAAAGGCAGGATGGGATTTTCCATTCAAATATTTAATAAAGTTGAACAGTAAAGTGAATATTTTCCGTTGTCTCTTCAAAATTAGAAGATCTGATCAAACCCTTGCTTAGGCTGACATTGAAAGTAACTAACTGCACTTCTGTCAGACCATTTTCAGCAGTGTAAAAGAGGCACAAATGAGTATTTAGCTCCAATGCTTTTGTGAGGGTGTTTTTTCAAGAATGTCTTTCTATTAATACCTTGCAGGGTTGTACGATATATAGCAATGTTTGCAGGCAACTTGGGTATGTAGCATCTCCTAACAGTGTTGATGTACTATGTACAACCTCATTCTTTCCCAGTACGCTCTCTCTATAATCTCACCAGTGAAATTCTAAGGTGCTAGGACTAGGAACATACATATTCACTCTACTTTGGTACATGTTCTGCAGATATCTGCAGATATTGAAACATGGGAAATGCTACATGTCAACAATTTGCTTTGTTATCTGTAGCCTTGATGCATACTTTTATTCCTTCACTGGCCTCGAAATCATCCTGATTTTTGGAGAATCCATTCTTTTCCCAAATAGACTCTAAAAGGGAGTCCTACATCAACAAGCTGTGAATAAATAAGTGGAGTTTATTTCTTGATAGATCAGATTCCCTTCCTGCACTTTGTCAGAAGGCTCTCTGATGTAGAATATGGCATTTCATCTGCAGCTCTGACAGCCACACTTTGCTGGCGTTTAACTGAATGATTATTTCTCTTTCATTGAAGTAATGCTAACATCTATTTGGCAGTTATAACCTTATAGAGTGCTTGATTTGAGGCAGCTTTGAAGATGACACTGTATCAACTGTCAGGACTCTCCAGAGCAAAGTATTGTTTGCCTGATGCCTCACTTCTTTTTACTGTTCTTTCTGAAACAGGAATGCTGGAGTACTGTCATATTAAGATAATTACGATGCCTAATGTGTTGTCCTCTTCAAGAAAGCTCCCCGCAGATGCAAACTCCCATATGACACAGATGCTGTACAAATGTCCCAATCTGCAAGTAAATGAAGCTTGGCTGTCTCTGTATCAAGACGCTGAGAGTACGCCACTTGATAATAGCGAAAGTTCAGGAAAAGTCAGAGTTATTATTCAGAAAACAAAGTTGGGTGTGTACAATCGCATTTTAAAGAATGGAGATTCAGGAACAGGAACATTACTGCTCTTAACTTCCAAATGGGGCTGCAGATTTAGAGAGGATGAAGAAAAATATTCAAACTTTTTTTTTTTTTTTGTTCCTCTAAATGCATATGTTTGGGTTGGTAACTGCTTCTTCAAACTCTATTGCTCACTTACTCGCTATTCTGTTACCGACTACGTGCTCATGGATCAAGCAGTTTGAAAGAAAATGCCACTTTGGAACTAGGATTTAATCTGACTCCTACTCACGTGGGGTTTTTTTTTTTTTTTTTTTTCCTTTTTAAAAAGTTTAAAAGTGTCAACAAACTACAAACTGGACTATGACAGGATACCAGAGCTGTATGTTCATTAAATAACTGAATAGCTCAGACTGCTTTTCTGTGGGGGATTTTAAATTGTGTTTAGAATTAAAGCAGTTTCAAAAGCATCGCAGCAACAGGAACAATCAGGAAAGAAATTTCTGAATTCTGCACTAGGCCACAGGGAAGTGGAGGAAGTGAGAGAAAGTGAAAAATGACCGATGTGAATAAGTCATTTAAGCAACTTTTTTTCTCTCCTCTCTCATTTCACTTCCACTTAAGCACATTGCTAAAAAGTCCACYGTAGAATGCAATAGGCACTGATCAATTTAGAGATTTTGATCTTTTCATATGTGTAGCATAGATGTGATTTGCAATAGGAGAGAACAGCTTTTGCTCCTTGTAAATATCATCCCATGATTCCTGGCAGCAAGAGTGTGTCCAGAGACGGCTTCAGCACCAAATTGCCTTCAGCAACCACTGGATCAGGTCGTTGCTGTGAAGCTTTGTAGAGACACAGAAAAGTTAGTTGGAAGAAACCTCTTCARATCTTCAAGGCCACTCACCCCACACATTTTAGTAGTATTGCCAACACTAGATCACATCGTTCATGGTTTCCTATAGCTGAGCAGTGAAAAGTTCCAAAGATGAAAGATGCACATCCTCCCTGGACAAACTATTTCGCTGATGAATGACTCTCCTGATGGAAACATTTTTCCTAATGCCCAATCTCATGTCCAAATTCATATTCTCTACTTTATTTTACTGCCTAAAACACAGCTTAGGAAGAATAGATAAGTAACAGTGACTAAGTCATATGATGAATAGGCCAATTAGCCCTAGGAAGGCCTGATAATTTTTACTTTTCAGGAGAGTTTCAGAAAATAGTAWAAGCCATAAGGCAAAGCAAGAAGTTACAAGAGGGGCGAAAAATACAAGCTAGCATAAAAGAAAATGTATCATTGATAAAAATAAAGGGCAGGAGGGCAAATGGAAGAAAAAATAATCTATGAGATTTATTAAACTCCCCAAAACAAATAAAAATCTTTAAACAAGAAAAAGTAAACAGGGTACACAATGGATCAAACTGATCACTGCGGAGTCTGTGGTATTACACAAGAGATGAAATTAGTCCAGAAGAAGTAAAGGTACCTCAGGATAAAAAGAAAAACAAAAAGAAYGATAAAATAACACGACACCCTGTGCCATGTGCTCTAGGAGACCCTGCGTGTGCAGGGGGGTTGGACTAGATGACCTTAGAGGTCCCTTCCAACCTTAAGCATTCTATGATTCGATGATATGACATAGTAAATACAAAATAGTCTAAGTATGAAATTAYGTACAAGAATTTATAAATCATTTTTAGTCTACAAGTTGTCAAGATGTATAATTCAATGAAGAATCACAAAACCTGAAGTTGGACTGGCATATGATTTTAGGAGAATCACAAAAATTTCTGAACCTGAGTTTTAGTCTCCTGGAAGAAAGCTTTTACAAATACTTTACTAAAAAAAGAACTGCATGGATAGATGCTAGGTATTATTTGTAGACAGATACTCTCTCAGAAAGGCAGAACAGGTGTCAGAAACAAGAAAAGGAGAAAGAGAGAGGGAAAGTGAATTCCTTTTCTTGGAATGAAAGCAGCAATTAGAAGAGATTGGTCTGTGAGTCAGGACACTAAAGTACATCATCAAAATTTGTTTCCATGACATTTACAAGATGGCATAATACAATCTGTGGTTATTTTTAAGCCATAGTGCTCAGATATAGAAGTCAAAAAGAAGCAAGGGCATTGTGGTAAGGGAATGGAAGTTCCTGAAACAAGAGAGTAAAAATGTCTCCAGGAATGGAAARGACTAAGACCAGGAGACATCATAATTGCATTTACATCCTCCCTAAAAAGCCAATTCATTTCCTTTTTGGATGTTTTTTTTGCAATTCTAGTGGTTTCTGCTATATTTTAAGGAAATGCTCTGACCTGGGTGATATGATAAATTAATTAATTTAACTTAGGGTAGATGCCTTTGTGCAGGAGTCTCATACTAATGAACAAGAAGAACTGCCCTCTTGAATTTTGGATTTTAACAGTTTGAATGGTCCATACCCCTGAACATTAACCCTTYATAATTTAATTGATATTTGTATCTCAAGTTGGAGAGAATGAAAGAATGAAACATTTAGATGAATAGCCAATTTCGTGATAGATTTTTCAGCAGTAACCACCTTCTCCTCCTCATGCTGGGAGTTTCTGTATCTATTTGGATTACGAGTACTTCCCTTGTGTTACAGGATGTTAAAGAAGGAAACAATTGCCTTGAAGAATATGACGATACAGAGGGAAGCCAACTGCCATCTCTAGGATAGATAAGACAGTTTTACAAAGAAACTGGGCATAAGCATGTCACTTTATATCTGTCCTTTTTCCCCATGAGAAGAAGAAGGAAAAGCGATCCAGTTTGGTGATGACAGTTAATTAAGTGAAAATTCTCCCAAACTAGTATAACTAATATAATTACAACTTTTTGCATTAAAAATGAATGTTGTCTTTAGATTCTGTTCTCCAAGGGGGTTCTAGAGTAGCAAAACAGAGCTACTTGTTTCTTACTACTTCAGAAAAGGATTTCTCTTGTAGTATCTTCTGTTTTAAGGCTSTCCTCAAAAGGAAAACTCTCGATTAGAAAATGAACATCTTCGTTTCTCACTCCCGAAAGACCTCATCATAGCAAAAGCTTTGCAAAATAATATAAAAAAAGGCATTCTAGCACAGCAGTCTCTCATCAGAAAACTCTACAGGCTCTACGTTCTTTGTTTTTTCATCCCTAAGAGAAGGCAGAAAAAGAGACTTCTAAGTCCCATTTTGAAAATCTCTTTGAGGTTTTAAATCCAGAAAGAATTCCATGATTTGATAAAAAGTATAGTTTGAGCATATAACCTTAAGTATCTAAATTTCAATTAATTTGCTTTAACATCTAACTTTCCTTTGACTATATAAACATCTTAATATCCTAAACTTTAGGTAGTCTCAGGCCCTCCAAAATAAGATGGCTGTAGTCATTTGTGTAATTGTTTCCATCTCCCTATTCTTTGTCTTTGGAGAAGTAAATTCACCATTTATTCTATTCTTCAGATTATTGTATACTTTAGAAGATTTTTTTTTCAGAATACTTTTATTTTACACAACTCTTTTCACCTATGGCAACTGTGCAAGACTTAGTGAGAATGATGGTGAATGAAAAGTGCTCAGGAACAGAGGATGTCAGCTGTGTTATCTACCGCTACAGTAAGTGTTGCCTTAATAGGAAAAAGTAAATGGGTATCCTGACAGTGCATTCAGGCATGGATGATACCTGCATACTGGGAGAGGACAGAACAAAACAAAATAAAACAACACAAGAAAACAACAACAAAAAAATAAGGTTTTTACTCTGAGTGTGCCGGGCGTAAAGTGTTTTAATTAATAAAAAGTCTTTAATTAATAAAAAATGTGAAAATGAATTATGCTTRCATACCAGTTGAACATAAATCCACATAATAGATGTAAATAATAGTTAATAACATTGAGGTTTTTTATCTGGTTTGACTGAGGCATCTTTGGAGGTAAACGCAACCTGATGACAAAATCTTTTCCTGACTTGGCATTTGCAAAATCTACAGCTTTTGATTCTTCCACCAAAGATAGGCAACCCGTGAGCAAAACATAGGTAATTTTCAGCTAAAAATAAATCATTTTGAATTGCTAAAGATTTTTGGTGCCTTTGTTTCACTACTTGGATAGCAATTAAACTTTGTGAAGTGGGACTGATAAGGCAGAGGAATTCTCTCGTCTGAAAGTAACGGCAGGTGGAGCAGCATAGAATCACAGTAAATATTAGAAAGTTGTCCATCATGATTGAAAAAGGAAAACAGACTACCCAGACACATGGCATATAGTCCTGAGGTACAAATTCTAGGTTTGTCTCCCAGATTCAGGGCTCAGACTTGAAGGTCTAAGAGTAGAAACACTGCAAACAAGAGAGTTCTGTCCTAAACAGGCAGCATAAGCATGTATTTTTTCTARTCTACTCTTTTAAGAGAATGATATATGTAATTTCCTCAAGGTAGGACTAAGTGCTAGATTGCACTGGAAAACTGTTACTTGAGCACTTCTCACCCTAGAAATTTAAGCAAGCTACCACTTTTTCTTCGAAGACCTCACTACTTGAAATTATGTATGGAAATTAAAAGCAATTTAATTTTTGTGATATTTTAAAGAATCTTATGAACATCAAAACTTTCCAAAAACTGAAGGAGAGCTTAGTGATGGTTTTGTGCTGACATTACTATTCTGAGATATAAGAGACTTGAATTTAAATGCAGATGTGACAGCTTTTGTGTTTACACAAGGGAAAAATGCTAGTACTTAGAAATCCTGGAAAAGGTCCTGTTTGGTTGGTCAGTTGTGTCAGACTGAGACTCAGAAGAAATTTATGGGGGAGGAGACTTGCTTTCCTGCAGGATTAGGGCTCTAAGAGTCCTCTCCAATTTTATCAGCTGCCAGAAGGTCTTCTTTCCTCTGTGTATTTTATCATCCTTGATAGGAATACATTTTTGAAGTCACGGGTTCTCTCTACTAAGTTTCTTGTGAGATGCCTAGCATTTGGCCYTCATTTTAAGTTTGTATCCCATGAGACTGCTGAAATACCAGCGAAGAACAAGAAGAATAATCCCTGCACTAATGGTTCTGTTTATTTCTTTGTTAATACTTGGAAACTTAGAATTGGRATATTATGAGCAATAGGCTATGCCTGGTTTGAAGTCAATTTGGACTTGAGCAGACTATCTTTATGATCTGYCCAAACTGCTTTAATATGAAATGCTTTCAAGTTCTCATGATATCTTATTTTATCTTTTGCTAGACCTCCTTTTCTGGGTTTGTTTTTTAAGGTCAGGAATGCAAATTACAACAAGTCTTGCTTTCATGGTTCCAACCTAATATCAAGATAAAATAGCTCWTTTTAAACACACCATAACTCCTAAAGTAAAAATTTAATCCAATTAAATATATGCTTCAGTAGATCCTTAAAGTGTCCAAATTTGAATAATAAAACCCTTCTTAAAAGGCTTCCTATGCTAAAATAGCAATAAGCCTCTCTCAGCAAYGAAAGAACTTTATTCTGGTCTTAAACTTACCACAGCATCTACAGTAWTTCTGTTTTCTTTTGTTTCTCACTCCACATTGTTGCATCTGGAGTTGAATAAAAAGCCAGTTTTTTATTTCTTTGATGAAAACACACTGAACAAGTTTGCCAACATTCCTTCATTTTTCTCATGAGATATAAATTCTYCTGTATTAACATGTGCTGACTCACACTGGTTCAGTGCCACTCACAGCAAGGATATCCAGCAKCCTACCTGATTTAGCAACTAAAAATTAAAACCAAACAAAAATGATATCAGGAGGACTGCATGTTTCAGGATTGCCAGCAGCTCTACAGTTAATGAAACTGAACTGCTTAAAATACTTTAAGTGCATTAGTGGTTTTCTTTCAGCAGATATTAACTCATATCTAAATTAATCACAATAATTATATAATTATTATATATTATATACAACTATGAAAAATATAGAAAAGCATATGATGTGAACTGATGTGAACTGAGTCTTCTCTTGTACCTCCCAAGATGCACATACACTCACTCAGTTTGCAATTTTGCCTCCCCAGTTAACCATTTAGCTACCCAAAAAAAAAAAATTACACTGAAATTAACATATTATCATAACTATTAACATTGACTTATTAGATTATATTTTCTGCCACCTTCTCTTCTTTTCATACATCTTATCATTAGAAAAAGATTTCTTCATATGCTCCTTGTTACTATTTTCCTTTTTCTACCTCATTCTACTGATAATAAATTTACAGAATCTGTATATCTTGTGTAATTTTGAGCATATCAAATAGGTGGGGGAGAAAGGACACAATACTACCTATCACACAGACTTGAGTTCTTCAGTAAATCTAGATTCACTTTTGCCTTAAGGAAAAGAGTTGATTTTAATTGATCTGCCCCCATAATGTGTCAAAAGCAGCTCAGCAAAAATGACTGTATTGGCAAGTGGAACCTACTTGGCAAAGGAACTACATAAAAATTAGAGTGCAGTGATCTTTTTCAAATGCTCACTCCCACAAAATTAAGGAATGTAGAAAGCCAGAGAAGTATGCATAAGACATAGTTTGAAAATTGTATATAGGTCTGTCAGAAGAATTCTAGATGAAACTAAAATTCCTTTAAATCTAAAGCCATAAAAAAATCCAATTTACTCTTATCAGATGAAGAAAAAGATATTGTTGACCTAGAGATTTATAGGTTAAGAAAAGCATAAAAAAAGATGAGCATGATAAAAACTGAGTTAAAATAACTAGTTAAAGTTAGTTAAAATAACTATTGTTGCCCTCCACTGCCTGCTGAAATATTGCAGATAGTTGGTGCTCTGTAATGAAAAGATTTCAGACCAGCTTCAAACATACTTCAGCACATGCCTTTAAGTGCTACCATATCATAGTGAGGCTGTGCTCTGGCAGTAAAACATGCTGGTGCATTAAAGTCTGCTTGTAAAAGCGGACACAGGAATTGAATTACAAGACCAAAATGCAATTGGATCATTGGAGTCTCCTCCCTCCCAAAATAACCCGCTCAAAGCTAGAATCCAGCTTTATACTTARTGAACAGAAGAATTGTAGGTRTACTTGATATTTAGAAAACAACCTYCGCATAGAGGATAGGGACACTCTGCTTACAACAGGAAAAATGGAAGAGAAAGGGAGAGGGAATGAAGAAGAGGAAGAGGAAGTGGAAAGCAGGCCAAAGGACAACTACATTCATAGATATAGCAAGTAAATCCATTTTCCTCCTCA
>PTEX01000033.1:3954172-3964878 GCA_003342815.1 Eudromia elegans
ACCTCCCTTTGCTGGACAAATAAAATTTCAGCTAGAGGTCTTCTTCCACTGGTCCTTTTCTCAGTCTTTCACAGGAAATTCAGGACCTCGTTTTTTCTTTTTGATAGCTTACTTTTCTTTTAAGGCTTCTTAATAGCAACCTCTCACATTCATTTTCTAAGCACTTATTTGGAGAAAGCTCTCRGTAAACTTAAACGAGTATTTACCCAAGTATGATCTGAGTGAGAATGATTAATGAAACAGTTCCCTATTATATTATTTTTTGTATCTTTCACTCCATGAATGTATTCTAGGAAATTGCATTTTTTWAAATACGATTTAGCTAAAATTATTCACTAGATGACTTTTTCTTATAATTCATGATAGTATTTTTGAAGCTGTTTGTTAATAACAATTTATTACAAAGCATAGCTTAAGTTTCCTAAATGCTGAGCATAAGTTCTGAGAATCAGGCTTGCAGTGTGAATATTTATGAATTAAAATCACTTGCCATGAACAAGCTCCAATATTGGATTAACATTCATCTTTCTTTATTTGCTCACTGGTGATATCTTCTACTAGACTGTTTGTAGGAAATAAAATGAAAAAAGGTATGTKAATATTCCAGGAAAATAAATATACAGTTTTAACAAGTGTAATTTTTATTATAAGAATATAGAGTTGCATTTTTAAAGATCTGAGYTCAATTGAGGATGAAGTTATTGCTTCAAGGCAGAAATTTAATTATGGGTCATTATGACTATGGGTCATATGCCTTTCCCATGCTGGMCACCAAAAGGTTGTTTTCAAGAATCACAAAGAACAAATTAAAATATACAGCCCCCTGTGTTTGAGGAACAACTTGTAAGAGCCTAAACTGTATGCAGAATTCCAATAAATGATACACAGCTAGAAACTAACTGTGGCAGTTTGTTGAAATATAGTCTGTACACATTTTACAGAAGAAATCTTTTTAAGAGTATAGATTAGAATCTTGAAAACATGCAGTGTTATTATTTTGGAGTTTTCTTCTGAGAGAAAATAACAGCAAATTTTATAAGTATACATAAATAAATATGGATATGCCCTTATAACTGCAGAGCTCTGAACCTGAAGAATCCTTGGTTCTGTAGAGTTTTTTAACCTAGTATGTGCTGAACAACTGAGCTGGGTGCTGAATTTCATGGTCAAAGAATGTCTGAACAGCTTAAATTTTGCCCAGATACCTAACTTGGCTGACATGGTACAAAGAACCACKTTAAAACATTTATGTTTGCAGACTCATCAAAAATCACAAGATGTATTAGGAAATTGAGGTGCCATACTCAGTTCAGGTTGGAGGAACCCTAGTTAGGCTAACTTCAATGTTAGACATGGGAAATTGTCCCARATATCTTCAGTCATGGAGASTGCACARAGTCTTTGGACAATCTGTTTSTATGTTTGACTCTATGCTRGAAAAGATTTTTCCTAATGTTGGAYAAGAATTTTCATTAATGTAACTTATGTGAATTTTCTGTAGTACAGTAACAAAAATGAGACTGGAGAGACAAWAAATCTTACCCTTCAGACTTAAGAATATGTTAGTCTCTGGTTTCATTCCACTGTTGTATGGGAAATCTGAAGCAATTATTTTTCCTCATCTATATTCCTAATACCCCTACACTCATGACAATGCTAAATATAATTCTACTTCTCATATAAACGTATTACAAGATAAATTGACAAGATGCAGACTAACTGGGCWTTAACATATCTTTGTATTTATCATTCCCACTCAAATTCTGCAAATCATATTTCAAATCATATTGTTCAGCTGTCTGGAAAAAATCTTATAAGGACAGTTAAAAGATGAATAAAAAATCAGTAGTGGCAAATCCTTTAAAAATCTGCTTGTTTTATAATGGTATATGGTAAGCTCTACAGSGTAATCTATTCTGACTGTGTATCAGGGTTAAAAAAACCTTGTGATATACGTCTCCTTCATCAAAAAGGAATAGACTGGTACAGTTTTCCCAGCAGACAAAATTAAATGATGATGGGTGGTCTGTCAAGAAATGGCATYGCTTTAGGAGAATGAGAAATGATTGCAAACACAAAAATCTAATAACCAGAGAAAGAAATTATCAGCCAGTGGAACAAGCCTGGCTCCCTGCCAAGTTTTACATAACTTCAAACAAATTGTCTTAGGAAGGAGTGTGAATTTGCAGATACATTTGAACACTAGGAATCAAGAGTTTTTTACCATTATTATTTCTGAGTTGTACTTTATCCCATCCCAGAATTGGCTTCAATAGTATCTGGGGAAATACTGGAATAACCTGAGAAATGAAGGTAAAATCTGAGTATTGATATGCTGGCAGTAATAACATATCATTATGGCAAATGGTCTAGAGGGTGGCTYCAGCCTGGCTGTGAAAAGGAACTGTACAGCATCCACGGCCAGCCTTAAATGTCATTCACCTCATTTAATTCAGAGGAGAAACTGAAGGTCATTGTATGAATCACTATCTAAAATATGCAAGATAATGTCTTTGCCTCTAAAATTTTAGAAAAAGGTGCAAGATACCCCTTCTGAGCCTTGGAGACCATTTCCTCATCTGTAAAGTAGTTTCCCCAGAGCGTAAAAAATTCTGCCTCCATAACTGGGAAGATTCTGATGAGAAACCTAACAAGAAGGCAATTTCAACATGATCTGATTCYGAAAGAGTAAAAAAAGCTGTATTTTGAAGTTAGGAGCTTCAAAGACTTGTAAAGCACAAGAATCTGCATATGCTCCCTTTCTTCTCCTTGCCTTCCTCTTTGAAGTCTAATGGTTTGATTAACTGATTCAATTTTTGTGTCCTATGTACATTTCTTATTTCCACATATATCACACGTCATCCATTAGAGTGCAACAGGGGGAAAAAATCCTACGTAGGCGAGTAGGTGTAAAACCTTTAGCATCCATTCATAACTTTGGCGATGGCCCTGGGAGAGTAGTAAGAACCTCTGCCGCCACCATGTTACCACTATCAGTCAGACAGCTGGATGGGCATTTTCAGAGAGAAACAACAAACCGTGGAGAACCATTCGAGCTGATTTTAAACAGAAACTAACAATAGAGAAATAATAAGAAAAAAAGTTTGACAGTGTGTGGTAAACATAGAGTAAACTCAAATAGGTGATAAAAGAGGCATTTATTTTAGCTTTTTGGTCACACAGATGTGACTAAAAGAAATCAGAAGTCATGACTTCTATTACATGATCTCTATCAAACAGGTATGTTGTTCAACCTAGTCTCCTACACATGAGAAGAAAAAGAGCACCACTTCTAATAGCTATCAGGACTTAAGGCAGTTTCAGTGGAAAGACCTCGCASCAACTGGTAGCAGAAATGCAATTTTTCTTTCAAGTCAAGATACAAAAACATGTTGTGGACAAGTTAATCTGCATGGTTAATCTGTCCTTCACTGTACATATCCYTTGAAACTTTCATTCTTTGTTGTGCTTCACAAACACAAATGGATACACAAAAACAAAACACAAGTTTCACCAAAATTACTGAGAAACTGAGAATAAACTTTGGCCCAGAAGGGGTCATGCAATACAGTGGTGGTTGATGGGCAGCACTGGAAAGCAGAATGGAACCCTTATTAATAAGCTCTCAAGCTTGATCAACTTTCTAAATAAATCTACCTCCATTGCTGACTGGTATTTATAATCATCTCCTTGTTTGTTTAATAAAMCCTACAGCTCACTATATGGTGACAGAAGAGCATAAATACACAGATAAGAGATAATATGATTATTTTCTTTGGGTCTGGAAKTGAGCAATTTATTTTCAGCCTAAAATTAGCAATCCAAACAGCGTGCTTTTTTGTCTATTATGAGCTACTTATAGCAACATTTTCCATAAAACTTAGCTTGCAATCCAAACTAAGATCATCTGCTCACTATATTATTATTTTTGCAGGCCAAATCCTGATTTGGGCTTTCAGTTTCAATGGCARTTTGTCAGAGAAGAAGAGAATCCAGGCCTTTTAAGAAAGTCAGTGGTAAATATATCATCATTTTTTTTTTTCTCCAAAAATACTAAAAATGAATGATATGATCAATGCCCAGATGTTATTTTTGGAAAATGTATGGCACAGTATAATTGCATGCTCCCTTCTGACTCCTTCAGGTCTCATTTCAAAGACCTGGTAATGCTTCAGATTTTAAAATACTGCAGAAAAAAMCACATGTTTTGAAATGCTTATTTTCACACACACATACAAAAAAAGTTTTCTCCCAACAAAGCCAAACTTCTTCACTTATAAGTGAAGTGGCGTAAGATACGAATTAATGAAYTGTTCACAATAGCAAAGATTTGGAAGTAAATGAATGTGGTGTCAGGGCGCTGCAGTGCCCAGCAGCTTCTGGGCAGTGTTGGGGCAATGAGGCAGAGGCAGAGTTGGAGCACATATTTATAGACCCATCCAAAGATCATCAATTTCACATTCTGTGACTGGCATGTGCAGGGATCAGTGGTATGGTAGTGGCCTTGTAGATCTGTATTTCCTTCCTTGTAATCAGTTCTATTTGCTGCTATGGTCAGTCCATGGTATTTTGGTGGTATTTCATCATGCTACATGCAAACCAGAGTAAATGYATCTCCTTCCCCAGTCAAGTGACAGAGGAACTATTGAGTGAAGGAATGGTTAGCATGGGGACTCTGACAGTTTTAATCTTATTTATTTAGTTGGGCGGAAGAGATGGATTTTACATTTTGACAATAATCACAACCTTGCTGCGTGCCAGTTGCCATGTTGTAGTTGATGGAATCCTCCAATAATGACTCTTTTTTTATGGTTGAACAAAATAGTTTAATGAATATTAGTTTCAATTCACTGAAATACCAAATTATAATCAACTGAAGTAGAACAACAGACAAAGGTTGTTTCCAAGAAAAAGTGAAAAGCGGAACAAAACCAAAAAAACTTCCACAGGGAGAAATAGCAATCTCAAGGTGGCCTAGGATCAGGAAACAAGCATAAATGTTAGCTGGAGGTTCCTGAACAAGCTGAAGGCTTACTGAACAAGTCTAAAAGTTCAATTTACTATCTTTCTTAATTAGCATTTAACAATGTATTTTGGCATAATGAGGATTTTGCATAGCAACCTCCAGCCAAAAGGAGGTTTAGACAAGAGCAGGGCAAATAAATGACCCACCAGAAAACCTTCCATTTCTGTGTGCTTCGCACAGAAGCACCATTTCTGTGTGCATCATGTTCATTACACTCAGCCTAAGCTGAATGTCCAAGATGAACATAAGAAGTTATGGGTTTAAAATGCTCTTATCACACCACAAGCATGGAAATTTGTCTACCAAGTTACAGGCAGAAGCAGCACTGATAATTTCTCATAYGGCACCATAAGCCATTTTACTATGTACTATTACAATGATTTAAGCTCTGTAGTCTTTTAAGGGACATCATATTTAATATTATCTACCTGAGCAAAACCATACTTCACGTTATTTTTGCACTGCTTTACAAAACAAGGATGAGGTTTTGTTGTTTTCTTTTAAATTATCAACCGATAGTATGGTGAAGTATCCCAGGTGGAATCAGAGCTTGAGTGCCTGACAGCATTCAGGAAGGCAAGACTGGGCTCAACAAATTCAGAAATGTCTCTCCTGTCATTCTTAATGGCTAGGAATGAGTCACAAATCATCAGAAATGATCAAATAAGTCAGAGCAAGAAATTCTGTGTCTCTATATTGTCATGTAACTTTTCAATAATTTATAATTATTACTGCTTATTTTCTAAATTTCTTTAAAGTTTCATGGAATTGTGTAGCCAGAAAGATAAAAYGTCATCCCTGAATCAGTAACTAATGTGTGAACTCAAAACCTTTTTAAACACTGTGGATCTGTCTGGGAGATGAACACCTTACGAATGCTCCAGATGTAAGAGAAAGACCATCTGGAACCTTAAGGATGCAATGTAGTGAAAATAAAATACAGAGAMCAGACTGATTATATTAAATACAAGCTGGTGAAGAAATACCTAGAAAGAGTTTTCAGTGGTGCAGGTGAAATTATTGGCTCAAAGAGAAAGAGGCAGCATATAGAGAAGTCTGATGTCTTTTCAAGATGTATAAACACATGCACAACTTCAAGTAACTCCTCTTTGCTGTTTCACTCTTAGGGAAAAAAGAGAGGGGACAGAGAATTGGAGAATTTCCCAAATCTTTATTGAAGCAGCTGTTGCTTAATAACTTGGGGTAGGAGAATTCACCCATCTTGCCACAACGGTGCTACTGAAGCATTCAAGCAGCACATGTTCTTTAAGAAGAGAAATTGGCTGCAGATTTCTTGCACTTAAAACATCTGAGTTATCTGTGCTCTATCTGTGCTCATGTGGAGAGCCTGGTGGTACTTGCTGGCCTGTCACGAGTCGCTGAATCAATCCATTCTTCATCCTCACAAGAACACTGGTCCCCAGATGCCTACCACTGTGCCTGAGAGCAAGATCTTTGGGGAGTAAAATTCAAAGCGCAATATATTCCAAAGTAGGTAAAAAAAAAAAAGAAAAAAGAAACATAGGCTTTGTGTACCAGTGGGCTTTTAATGTCTGTAATTTTCTACTCATGCTGGGAGAAAACCAGTAGAGATGGCACTTTACATGAGACAGCTGTTGTTGTRGACTGCAGACAATGACAGGCTTTACTAGCTCAAGGCATTCCAAATAATATTTTTTTACAACATCTTTTAAGATATTCAGGCAGGGACACACTACAAAGCACCATGGCATCAACTACAGGCAGTCTCTTACCCAGGCACAACAACAAGGGAAGCTGATTGCAGGTCAGCCCTGAGGTAGATTCACCGACCTACGCTGGAGATGCCAGCCCACACTGTGTGCAGCCCACGCTACATGTGGTTTAATGTGAGAGTATTAACCCTTGCCCTCTTATTTTCAAAAATAAAAAATAGGGATGAATGTGGATGCTTTAAATTGTTAGTACAAATGTAACTATATTGTTAACTCCCTTTAGCTGGTATAAAGAATAATTTGCATTGGAAATGGATTCTTATTTATTTGTAKAGTTAAGTAGGGGATAAAGCTTTAAAACTACTCTAAGACAGCTGTTTCCATTTTAGCTCTTGTAAATGGATAATCATGTGGTCTTGCACATACAAACAGCTGGGGCCATTAAATACTTCCTTTCTCTGTTCAAATGTCTCTGCTTCTTCCMATGAATATAGCCACTAAAAGCTGTTCAAAGCTTTCCTAATAAAACCTCAGGGAAACTGTCARTCCATGTGGGGTTTCAAAATCAATTACAATATCCTGTCTCAATAAAATGAGGAAGTTTTCAGTCTCTGTTAGGCTCAGCTCCTTTCCCCAAGTTGCCATAGAGCCTGAGGATGAAAGCAAACACCATCAGAGAGCAAACASAAGAACCCTAGGAGGGGATGAGCTTACCCTTCAGTTGAGGTTATCTTCACCAAGATGCTATAAGATTACTTGTTATCTGCCCAGTGCTTCTATTTTCTAAAGGTGATGATGGTAGGAAGGATCTGGATGATGATAGGATGATCCCTGGAGAAACTAGACCCTGATTTGGTTTTGAGTCAAGTATGTATCTAAGTAACAAAACTGAATGGAGCTAACTTAGCATCAGGGCATGTTGAAGGTGGAGATCTCCCACGGTATGGGTGCAGACCAGCTTTTGGAGAGTCCAGCTCTTTGCTTGTAAATTCATGCAAAGAGAGCTGAATCAGGAAACCTCCACGGACTAGGAACATTACACTTCTGTGTGGTTTTCCAGCTTTTGAAACCCAACTGCATGGCAAAGCTCCATGGCTTTATTTTCAGTGAGCATATGTTATGCAGTAAAAAGCTCTTGTTGAAAATATATACAAAAAGTAATGAAGTGCTCAAAATACCCGCACTAAAGTCCTACTGACCTGATTTCTTCAGTCAATTAATACAGCATATAACTCTAACTCTATTGATTCTTAAACATCTTCATATTTACCACGGACAGTCCTCTGGAACATGGGGCATAAAACAATTTTCTGGTTGACATATTTGGTAGCAACAGGAAAAAAATGAAAGCAGTTTGCTTATTTACACCCTCCAAACTTCTGTTTGCTTTTCAAGAGAAGTAAATTTGATAGAGCAGAAGGGCTGACAAGCCATCACAATGCTGACTCAGTAGAAAAAGAATAGATTCATGAATAAAGGCAGTTTCATTTACCTTGTTTTGTGATGGGTTTTGCTACTTGCATTTACTTTCCAGGTCCTTAATGAAGGGTATGTATATCCCAGTGATACAAATGATTTTTTTTCTTCCCGTTTTACTATTTAATGTTTTGCAATTTAAATGTTGCCATGTAGCTGAAACATAAAATATAGATAGCTGTCCATACTGAGTGAATCATTTTGCATATTAATTCATATTTAATCCTTCTATTCGACTGACATGATGTTAACATGATACCTAAACTCTAATACAATTTACTGACTGAACTCAAGGACCCGGCAGTTGGTACAATTGTTTAGTTGTAATATTTTAAAAATAAGTCAATAAAAATCAAAGATGTGAAACTAGTGGGTTGAATTTGCCCCATAATATCATGTAATAATTAAGATATTTTTAASCGCTCATAGCACAGCTGATGCTGAACGTGACACAAAATAAATAAAAATCCTCCCCAATGAAACTTATAAATCATAAAAATTGAAAAAAATATTGAAAATTATGAATCTGTGATTAGCATCATACCTATCAAATAAGAGAGTATGTTGAGAGAAGGTCTATTAATATCATTTTAGGGGRTGTGAGCAGTCCTGAGGAAAGATTTAGGAAAAGAAAAAAAGTTTTATGTTCAGACACCTCACAGGATCTCATTAACCAAAAGTGGTAAGAGCAATGAAGGATTAATGTTTAAATACAGGCAAAGAAAGCATGACATAAAAACATGAAAATAATGAGCAAGTGAATACCAAGAACATGTAATAGGCACAGAACTTYGGATTGTGTTTTGACAAATAATGTCAGAGAATCATACACCTCTTTATAATCTGTTTAGTAAATGGTTGTGAAATGCTTTTGTGGGTCTGTGGAATGGATCATCAAATGGGAAATGCTGGCATAAATTAGATTGAAATGCTAGTGCCTGTAAGAAAAACAAAAAATAAAATAATAAAAAAGCAAACCATACAAATTCAGACCAGAGGTTCAACTAGCCCAATATCCTTTCCTAAAACTGATTATGTGCAAGAGTAAGATGAGGGAAGACATATAGGATGCTTCTCAGTGTATTCTACTAGCTTCTGCTTTTTTCCAGGTTGGGGTTATCCTTTGACAAGATGATCCATAAGTTTACAAACTATTCAGCAATCTCTTTTTTTTGCTTTCTCCTTGTTTCAGCTGATGGTGAATCAATCAGTCCCTGTCCAGCAGCTACATGCCATTAATAAGTTCATAGTCTTCTACCGTATTCCCTAGATGATCTCATTTTTTGCTTGAAAAGTCCTAGCCTACTAAGTCACTTCAGAAACCACTCAGGAACCACAAATGATATACAGGTTAAAACAGTAACTTTAAAAAAAAAAGACTAATTAATTCTGAACAATCATTCTGAAGATCACTTATGCAACCTACATAGCCGTATATTTTCACTATTGCTATTTCAAGTCTTTATTCATCTTCTGTCTTCCTGGTTCAAGAAAGTCTTTTTGCAACCTAACCTCCCACTGATATCAGTGAAAGTTGTCGTTTGAATGAAAGGAATGTCAGCAGTTACGTTAGAAGCTACTTCAAAGAAACAGGGAGGACAGAAGGCACAAAAAAAGAAAGTAGGAAAAAATGAAGAATGAATTTGAGAGTTCTTCAGTACGTTTTAAGCTTACATTTGAGTACTGTTAACATCTGTTTTGAATTAAAGATGCAAATATTTAAAGCATGGAATCTATATTAAAAATAAATAGACATCAATTCAGTATCACTGACCATGAACTCAGCATTCCTGAATTACAAAGAAATGCTATTGGGAGTGAGGTAAGATAAGGTAATATATATAGGGAGAATTAATGTTGGACTTAGGGAGTATCTGCCATTTTCAACAATTAACAGCCCACAAAGCCCAGCTGATGAAGCTGGGCAGTAAAAGGAGGTAATAATATCTTCAAAGTACTGATAAATTCTACATCATAATCCCATGATAAAGTTTACTAGTGATTCTGACTACATCCCAGCTGGAAGACATCCCCTTCATCAGAGCATGYCACATAAAAACTCATTTAAATGTCTATGCATAATTTGCCATCTGAAAGTTTTAACCAGCTGCTCATAGACACACTTACACTCTCTTACTTCAGTGATTCAGAGAAGAAATTTTCTACAGCTTTTTGAAAAACGTTAGTTAGGGATATTATGCCAGTTTTCCCCTTCTGATGTGGTAATTATGTTAGTGGCTATTGAAGCTTCGTTCAGAACACCCTCAGACATCTCAGAATACAGCTCTTTAAGGCTGGTTTATCTTCAGCAGATGCTTTATTATAGGCCCTTAGCCTTCCAATCCACAAGCGATTAGGAGGTCCTTTTGACCACTCTGACAGCCCAACAATTTTTGCAGGGACAGATCTGGCTGGTTCCTTCCTTCCTTCCTTCCTTCCTTCCTTCCTTCCTTCCTTCCTTCCTTCCTTCCTTCCTTCCTTCCTTCCTTCCTTCCTTCCTTCCTTCCTTC
>PTEX01000033.1:3965158-3996328 GCA_003342815.1 Eudromia elegans
TATTTATTCCTCTTGTAAAGTTACAAAAAGAGTGTGTAGAAATGTGCGCTCATAAAAGTGAAGGTTTTGTATAGACAGAAACTTCAATGAATTTACGATTAGCGGATTCTGGCTGTCTCCAGCCTGTGTACCTTCAGCCCGTACCTGGGTTATTTTGCTCTCTCCATCCAAGGCATCTTATCCAGAGACAGTGACAGAAGCCCAAGGAACGCCAGAGCTGGGGGCAGGAGGAAGAGGGGAATGTTCGAGTTTTGCATAGATTAGGAACAGGAGTGGGTTCAAGCAAACGTTTTCCTCTTGGTACACAGCCACCATGCATTAACATTTGTATTATACTTCAGCAGGTCCATTAATGTGTAAAAACTGGCTGCTTTTTTAAGGTGCTCCATCAAGAGCAATTTCTCTTGAAATCTTKTCCTCTGAAAAATATTCTGTGATCTGATTACTTCCAGGCCATATATCCTCCCTTGCCACTATCTGACAAGTACATTTTATAATGAATGTATTAAGACAATGTAGCTTTTAAATAGGGCATTCTACCAGAGGAGCTGAAAGTGCCTTACAAAAAAGAAACTAAGTCTCAGTTTTTGGGTCAGCGATTGACTGTATTGCCACAAGAGGGAAAGAAATGTGGAATAGTCACATTGCTAGAGCAAGCCAGAACCATATCAGAACCAAAAATTCTATATTTCAGGCCTTGAACCTAACCTTTAAAAAATACAGCTACTTTTCTGTCTCTTCTGAGTACGTTCTCATCTTTCCTAATTTACATCATACGTTCAATGGCCTGTGGTTCAGAGTAGGTTAATCCTTAGAATATAAAACAGTTTATTTACAAAATTGCATAGTGCATAACCCAGGATTCCACAGTTTATGAGCAGCAGAAGTGCTTTGGAGTAYACAAGATATTACTTCAAACACTTTAATTCTACACTGGGACTATTGTTTAAATTTCAGTCATTCTTTTCTGTGCCTTGTGATTTTTCTCTGCAGCCCTGATTGTTATATTCACAGTCAAGTAAATCGAAATTCCTTCCCAAGCCTTTAGGAAAAAGAACACGTAAGTTCAATAATAACATTTTCCTTCCTATCTTTTTAAAAAAAATACTTGATTTTTTAGAATTTCCTGTAAACTATTCTGTTGAAAAATTAAGTACTTGCTTACCAAAAAAACTCAGATCAAATATATTTACACTGTGATTCACTAATATCTAAGCCAAATATCATCTCTGAGATCATAATTTTCATCCTCATCTGTCATCTTTCAGAGGAAAGGACCTGATGTTCATGACAAATTTGGATTTAAAAATGAAATACCTCAGTGGATCTATTTCTGTGCTCCTTGGAACCAAAGAAAACAATTACATATAGTTTATATAGTATATATGTGTATATACTATATAGTATGTGTATACACTATACATATAATATATAATATATATAGGCACTATATATACATTATATATATAACAATATAGTATATATAGTTATATAAGTTGAACTTTCTGCATTGTCATAAAATTTTCTTTGGGAATACATTAAGCTAATGTCCCAGAACGGGGCATCTCYTTCTAGAGAACTAGGTAACGGTTTTGTGAAGCACTCAAATACAAGTTACACTCTACATATTTATCTAATTATGTAAAGGCTACCCCAGAAAGAACTTCAGAAAGTTACCTTTTATATCCTCACGAGGCACGTAGAGAATTTAGATCCATTGGAGCACCTTTTTCCTCCCTCTTCCTCCTGTGCAGCTATAGTGTGTTATATTATATTGTCACATTGGAAAGGGATTAAGACTTGCCCTCCAGCTTAAACCACTGTGCACAMAGTAAGTGGAGCAGGCAGTTAGATCAGTCTGCTGGGAGGGAGGTTAATGTGTGGACCGGGTTGGGCTCTCATAAGATGCAGTCCTGCACGGTGCTCAAAGCTTCAGCCTTCTCTTGGACGTGTCTACAAAGACACAGGTTTTAACCTTACGTCTGTAAGTCAAGAACACTTCAGTTTGCTTTCCAGTAGGATTCCCTTCTCTGTCCACTAGGGATTCGAGGAGGGGTTCTCCTTGTCAGATGTACCATGTGTCTTCCCGGATGATTTCCAGCCTTACTCAGGACTATCGGAAATGTCATAATGTAGGAAACTCTTTCAGGTGCTCTGGCTGATGTGTCTTGCTCACAAAGCTGTGCTGATTGCTGGGTTTGATGTTAGGAAGAATTTTTCTTCCTGATGAGGCTGGCAAGGCTCCCAGACAGACTSGGGTTATTTTTACTTCCATTTCTCTCACGCAGTATAACTTACCTGATCACTTCTCTGATACAAAGAGAGGTTTGGGCTCTCTGGCCTTTAACTTACAGAATTGAACTATTCTGACCTAATGAAGTTGTTTCTGGCTTTAATTCCTTAATTCCAGTGAAACATCTCTTCAGCTAAGAATAGTATCTTAACATAGAGGGAAACTAAGCATTCTTTACAGGTACACAAAAATATAAAGGAAGTAAATTGTAAATGTCTGAACAACCTTTAGGAAGAAGGTGACTTAAAATGCAGAGACATYGGCCTGTTCTTTTCTTCACTCTAGAAAAATGTGTTGCTAGGTTTGTAGGTTTGAGCCTTTTTTATTATTATTTTTATTTTCGTGGGTCATGAGGAAATTTGGGATTTATATATATATATTTGTTTATTTTTGCATAGTCTGAACCTCCACAGCTGGAGCTCTGTGAATATGAATGCCACAAACGCTCTCAGTTAGTCTTTTTCTATTTGGACACTAATCCAGATCCAAAACCCACTGTGCAAAACCAAATGTGTAGCTTTAAGCTTATCATAACAATTTTCAAGATTTCCATCTATTTAAGTGTGAATTTGTAAAATTTTTCTTTTTAGATAAAATGGATTATTGAGAATAAATGACTTATTCTTTAAAACTTTGAATATTCTTACTGATTTCTTTTTCTTAAGTTTTTTTGATTGCACACATTCCATAGTGTCAGGTCATCAGGTTGCTATGAGAAGAAATATTTTTCAGTGTACTCTGATTTTGCTTTTCCGCAGGGCCACTAGCCTATAAGACACATAAGACCCACTGACTTTAATATATATTTTTTATTCTTCTTGGTATGGGCTAAAAACATAGTCATTCTGTCTTTCCACGACAGACTATAGGGCATCAGGATGCTTTTTAAATTTTAATTAAAGACACTTTTTTTCTTCCTGTCTTTTTAGGTATTATATTACATAGAATAGTAGATTATGTTTWAAATTATTTAAATCTAATCCAACTTCTGAATTGCTCTCTCTATCACAGCTACTTGTCAGAGCTGCAGCGCTTTCAAATCTAGGTACACTAAATAGCACTTTTTTCCCCCACTGATTTTAAATTAAAGAAAAAAAAGCCAGAAGGTGTTCTTTATCTTCCTTCSTCCATAGACCACAAAAGAACAAAGCCCTTATGGAGTCTTTTTCCTACTATATCTCCAATTTCATTCTGGGAAAAAAATAGTAACTCATGTAAAAGTCTTGATATAATGGAAGTATTCCTAAAAGCATAGCCCCTGAATCTGTGCAAAATGTACAATCACATTTCCTGGAATACTGTTTTTTTCTTGTCTGTGTAAAGTGGTACTGCTGCTCTTCATTTCTATTCTCCTTTGGAAGAAATGGGAACTGTATTTTCCCTCTAGCTCAGTCACATGCCTACAATATCTATAGATGGGCAATTTTTTCCTCTTCCATTGACTTCTTATTCAACTATTTGTTTCTAATGCTTTTTAAAATAATTTATACATTCTGACAGGGCATATATTAAATATTAAATTAATATAACAGGAAAAATGAAATTAATATAAAATGGAAAAGCGAGAAGGACGAAAAGAATCATAATAATAAATACAGGTCATAAAACYCATTCCACAGGAAAACAGAATGATTTATAAGAATGGCAAGAAATGCCCTTGAGCTTACATTTTCAGTCTCTGCCACRCAGTTTTATAGAGGTAGAAATATTTCAAGAACAGAGTTAGACAAGTATGAACCTGAGTGCAGATTCAGTCTGGATAAAAATGCCTATATCTGTAAGGTATAAAAATATGTTCACATTTTGCCTGAGTAGTTCTCCTATWTTGCAGATAGCAATAGATATACTAATACTCGCACATCAGTGTTACATAAAACTTTAACCATACCAGGTTAGTTAAAACAATATTTTCTGTGATTAGAAATGTCCAAATGCATATAATTTTTCTGAGTCTGTACTGTTCTTTCATATCTAAAGTAAAAACAATTAAGTTTAAAATTACATTCTCTAAAAAGTGATTGCATCATAATAAATATAATTTAAATATCTTTTATCACTGCACTTTTTGCCACCCCTTTTTTTCCCATCCTCTCATCAAGTTTGAGCAATAGAATCATAGAATCACAGGATATTTGAGGTTGGCAGGGACTTCTAGAGATCATCTAGTCCAATGCCCCTGCTCCAGCAGGGACCCCTAGAGCACGGGGCACAGGGTGGCATCCAGGTGGGCTTGGAAGATCTCCAGAGAAGGARACTCCACAGCCTCTCTGGGCAGCCTGTGCCAGGGCTCCATCACCCCCACAGGAAAGAAGTTCTTCCTCTCATAGAGATGGAGCTTCCTGTTTTTCAACTTGTACCCATTACCCCTTGTCCTGTCACTGGCYGCCACCAAGAAGAGTTTGTCCTCCTTCTCCCTACAAGCACCCCTCTGGTATTTGTACATATTAATCAGATTTCATCTCAGTCTTCTCCAAGCTAAACAGACCAAGCTCGTTTAATGTTACTAAATATTAAAACAGTGGACAAAGTTCTTCAGTACCTGACAAATGTAATTATTTTGGTGCCAATCCTTGATAAAGTTTAAATATAGCTGAGAACTTTATGGGATAAATTTGCGTGTGGGTACTTCATAGATATTTTGTTATGAGTTTAACCATCTGGAGATATGTACTGTTAAATAAGCAACTGGATTGCCAACTGGCTGTCGCTGARTCTGTAAAGGACCTCTAGTGCACTTCTTATTTTCTCTGAAACATAATTCAGTTTTGATGTCTTGGAAGGAACGGTTTTCTCAGTATACAACCTTGAGTTTAAAGACATTATACTCATCAGATCATGAACAAGTTTCTTTGTCCTAAAGGGCATTTCATTAACATAATATGGAAAAAGTCACAGAAGAAATGAAAGAAAGGGGAAAAAAAAAAAAAAGAAAGATGAGGAAACACACAATTTGAACATGCTGTCAGAAATTCTTGCTGCCTGCAGCTCTTAGCGCATTCAGTAGAACCAGCACATGCTTTACACTTCCAAAAGATCAGGTCATTCCYGCATTAAAAGAGAAAAAGAGATCAGGCACTGATAAGGCATTCCTTGTCCCATTTTGTCTATTCCAATCAAAATGACCTTTGAAAGTAGAGTTGTAGGGTCAAGCTTGTTATTTTTGCAGCCTTGAAGCAATATTTTCCTATTTAACAGGACAGTTTGCTAAAATACACTGTACTAAGAATCCTGGTATTCCATCTTCCTGTTAAGAATATATGCCTTGATTGAAGGCAAACTCTGAGGAAAGAAGCTGGTACGTTTTCTAAAAGAATTCTCCTGGAGTCTGCAGATTGACTGTCTTATTGTCTTCTTCCAATGTATAACTAGGTAAAAAAAAAAAAAGAATAACTCATTTTTTCATGCATTAAGTGAGTCCTGTAATAAAGAGAAAAAAGTTTCAGTGRCTAAATACCAGAAGGTAAAAGGTAAGAATGGTTACATTTCCACTGCTTTCYCTTACTGGGAGTCATTTGCTCTTTAGGGTGTTTTACTTATTGAAATTTTAATTAAGAAAGCAAGCTAAAATGAATGGTATGTGAAACTAAAGAATCTGTACAGCATGAAAAGCAACACCATCTTGCAGAAATAATGGGCRTGGGCCATTCCATCACATTCTCTTTTGCATTAGAAATCATTTGCACTTATTTTCAGAAAATGATGGTTCTGAACAACAGGCTAARGTTCAAAAAGCAAGGGAAAAAAAAAAGAAGATTCCTGACATTGAAGACAGCTATGAGAAATTGGAAATCACAGAAGTTCACTGGATTGTTTGTGATATCAGGAACATACATACATCATTGTGTAAATGTAAATGTTAATTTCTTCCTCAGCATAACCTTGCCTCCCTAAAATGCTTCTGTGTATTTTCTGAGCTTTGAGTGGGACTTTTACTTTTCAAGGGCAATTAAAAGCTAAAKGTTAAAAATAAATAAAYAAACAAACAAACAAACAAAAAGAGGACTAACTACAGAAGGGAGTAGTTCACTCCTGACTCCTAACACCAAAAACATCATGTGCTGCAACAGAAGAAATGGGAAACATGAAGAAAACTCATCTACTTCTTGGTTCTACTTCTCATTTAAATATATATGTCAACAAAAGTCAGGGCTTAAGGTGGAGAATAGAGACAAAAAAAATCCAGTACTTTTTGGTCTACRTATGACAATTATTGCTTTGCCATCCACACTTTGCACATCTTTCTTTGAATGAACTGTCATATATGGAAAAAAAAAAAAAGGAAAGTCTTAGAGAGGACGATTATTCATGAAACATTATGATATATTTTACCTGTTTTCAAGGGGAGTTTACCTTCAAGCTCCAGGCTTAACTGCCTAAGTTCTATTAAATCCTTAATAAATTCTATTAAATCCAGTGTGAGAGGCCTGTTAATCYCAAATCAGCTGCCAGCTACTCCATCAGACCATGCAGCAGCATTACATGCCTGAAATGTGGACTTCTTCCTAGAGGGTTGGATCCTGGTGCCAAGGCTCACAGGAGTTAGCATCTCTGTGCAGAAGAGATTGAGAGCTTGGTGTCCCACCTCAGATGTCCCACAAGTGACATGTCTCATGGACTGGACTACATTACAAAAACATGGGCTACTGCAGAGAGGCTTACATTAAAATCCCCTCCCTGCTTACCAATTATCCCAACTACGTTTATGTGAACTACTGTCAGGCTGAGCTGACCTGGAAATGTAACAGGAAACACAGCGACGTCGGTGTGAGGGCAGCAATGGACCTCTCTGTCACAAAATTACTATTTTTTAATATAAGAGTAGTAAGTACATCTCAATCTTGGTCTATCATGATGGGTGCTGATAGACCATGATGATCCAAGGTACATCTTTCCCCACAGATTTTACAAAACAGTTTCTATGAACTGAATGACTTGTTTGATTTTCTTAGCTACAATATTTCCAAAATAAATTCAAGATTTGCCTTACCATGAGGTAATTTTACATCATTCTTACCTTATTTGTAGGAAAAGTGATAAAGGTCTTCCTGCATGGAAAAAAAAAAAAAAAAAAAAAAAAAAAAAAAAAAAAAAGTTGTCCTGGAGAGGATGGTTATCACTTTCTGTCTGTATGAAAGCTAAAGGAGAAAAAAATCAGCTCAGTCTGTCAAGATGTAGGTTAGATACTAGAAAAAGATTTGTGCTTATGAAGTTGGTGAAACACTGCAAAAGGCTTCTGGGCAGGCTGTGGAACTTTGTCTGCATGGGTTTTGCAAGAGCAGCTTAGCTGAACTTCTGCCTTAGAGAGTTCATTTACAGCCAGTTCTGCTCTGCAGTGACACGGAGGAAGGGAAGTCGGTGAGGTGAGCTTTCCTGCTGCACATTTCTGTGACTCTCTGCACCTATTTTCTGCTTAAAGGGGGGAAAAAGAGGGGGAAAAAAGGCACTGCAATAAAAAGCACTGCAAAGTAGAAAMGAAATAAAGCAAATACTCAGAAGATATCCATATGACGCAAGTGATTAATATAGCAATATAATTAAGGCACGTCTCTGCTCTAGCAAGCTTTCAGCTGTACTGAACCTCAGGTTGAAGCAGCCCCAGAGGAAGAGGGTAGATAGTATTTTAACAATTTCCATACACTTTTCATTAGCATTTTGGAACAACATGTTTCCAGTGAAGAAATCCCAAGCTGATTTGCTTTCCTCTTTCAGGCATAAATTGCAGCAGAGTATTAGAAGAATATTAAAAGTGTTACAAAAAAAAATCAACTAAGGGGAAATGAAACAATCTATTTAAATATAAACTTAGATGTTTGGGGAATTCTGATTTTTAAATTATTTTTTAAATGTGCTCTCCAGAACAAACCTCTGCTGCTAAATCAATGAACAAAAGGAAATAATCTGGTTAAAAATTAGTTGAGAGAAGTCTGGGGGAGGGTTGAGTTTCTTGGGTTTTGTTCTCTTTAAAAAGAAAAAATGTATCTACTTTGGAATAAAATTTGTAATCCATGGTCACTGGGAAAATCAYGTGTAGTAGTTTTACTACAGCATATTCATAGGCCAAATAATCCAGTAAAATTCGTGCAGTTCTGGACACAAGATAGTGACATAAACCTATCAGCATAACAATGTTAAATTTTATACTAAAACCACCAACAACAAAAATCTGCCCTGTATATTCTATTCACTATTATGCCTAAATTCCCAAGGAGTACAGAAACTTGTCATAAGAAAAAAAATAGGTGTTATTTGTCTTTATATTCTTACAGTTCACCTCTTAATTCATCATGTTGCATTTGCATATCCAATTTGCAACATTCCAAAAATTGTTCATATTTTCTCTGGGGATCATAGTTTACTGTAGCAGTCCTAAACCGATTGAAGACTTTTTTGAGTGGGATGGCAGGGATCAGACTTGGGGAAGGCAGATTGAATTCTATAGCAGCTAGCTGCATAAATAGAACTTCATGAGAAATATCTCAACAGTGGAGATGACTGTCCAAAAAGATAACCAGATAATCCGACAGCAAATTGAGAAAAACCCTACCACCTAACAGACTGGAGGCTAATATTTTCTAAATTGGTGCAACACAGAATTTCTAGGAACTTTGATWTTGGGGGGRAAAAAAAAAAAAGTGATAACTAAAAAAAGTGATAACTACCAAGGAAGTGAGGTGCATTTTAGAACGCCCTACAAGAAGATGGTTCTTTTATGAGAGTGATAGTTCTATTACTTAATTTCAGCCATTTCTCATAATTACCAGTTTCCTCCCTCGGGTGCTTCACTCTGCAGAGATCCCTCAGGCAGACAAGCAAAGTCCTCTCAGTGTAGCAGGAGCCAGAGCAACTTGAACTCAATACCCAATATTAAAGTCACTAAGGTAAAATGATATGAATTCAGTTCTTAGTTACTAAAAATTTTCCAAACTGAGTAAGTTGCTTTCAGAGTCCCAATAATCTTTATTCTGACATAAACTGTTTTATGAACAGTACAATGATAATCAAAAGAAAACATGTGTCTCCAAAGCCTTTGCAGATGTGCTTTGCTGTAGCTGGGTTCTGCAAATCTCTTGAGCGAAGATGCAGAAGAATGACAGCTTCTATTTTAAAGCAATAAAGCAAAATTTTGCCTATCAAAGTTCATGGTAAACCAATGTTAGGACAGCTGGGTTTTAGTGTTTTTCATACATAGGGAATGCACAAGAATAAATAGAAATACTTTAAATTATACATATTCAAAGGCACACGTGTCAATTCAAGCTGCTGGTTGTAGCCAGGAATTACAAATTTTGAAATTTTTTTTCATAAGATTGTATTTTTTTCAAAAATTAAATGGAGATATAAATATATGGGGATACGGGAATTAAGGTCTCAGTGTTAAAGATTTATAAATGCTCAGAGTAGAGTGGTTAAATATGAAAGAGATGGAGAAAGGGAGAGAAGTCCTGGAAGGAGAATTAAGAAGAGATTCAGGTGAAGAAAAAGTCAGGCAGATGAAAACACATGCAAGAAAGGAAAAAAGATAAAAATAAAACAGAACTTTTTTTAAAAAAACACTCCATTAAATGCATAATGAACTGGAGGAACGCAGGTGCTGGTGACGAGGAGGTCTGTGACACCCCCTTCTTTACCACAGGTGGCTCTGCCTGCTGTGGTAAAGAAAGGGGGAGACTTGTGCCTGTTCTCTGGACTTGTGGGAGTACAGCTCCAACAGGTCCTTTGAAGGAAGCACCAAAAATCCTGCCACGAGGACACCACGTGTTCCATCCTTTTATTTTAGTTTTATCTCTCTCCAGTTTATTTTTTATTTCTCTCTCTCTCATGATGCTTGGAACATGTTTGTAGTTTATCACCAATGGATGAAGTTAGGGATGGTGAGGCCAGGTTTTCATAGCACAGACTCTAATTTTAGGGGCCATAATTTTTTCATCACCTGAGAGCCAATTTTCTAAACTGCTTTGTAAATAAACTGTAACACAAAACAAATAATCCCAAACCCATATTTTATTGTTATTACTAGTTTTTATATTTTCAGGCAAAACAGACCTAATAATTAGTCTAACAGAAGGTACAACCAGGAACACAGATTTTGATTATAATCACAGGAGAAATACTTCATCAAAGACAATTCGGACTCAAAATATAAACAACACAATTTTATRTTAAGAACAAATAACTTTTATCTGTGAAAGGGGAACACAGACCATAAATATATATAATAGGGTTTTTTTTCTTTTAGAATATCACAARATCACAGAATCTTTAGGGTTGAAAGGGACCTCTAGAGGTCATCCAGTCCAACCCCCCCTGCTCCAGCAGGGACCCCTAGAGCACGGGGCACAGGGTGGCATCCAGGCGGGTTTGGAAGATCTCCAGAGAAGGAGACTCCACAGCCTCTCTGGGCAGCCTGTGCCAGGGCTCCATCACCCCTACAGGAAAGAAGTTCTTCCTCCCATGGAGATGGAGTTTTCTGTGTTTCAGCTTGCATCCATTACCCTTTACCCTGTCACTGGCCAMCASTGAGAAGAGTTTGGCCTCATCCTCCCTACAATCTCTCCTCAGATACTTATTAATTTTCATCAGATCCCCTCTCAGTCTTCTCTAAGCTAAACAGGCCCAGCTCACTTAGTCTTTCCTCATAAGGTAGACACTCCAGTCCCTTCATCATCTTTGTTGCTCTTCACTGGACCCTCTCTAGAAGGTCCATGTCCCTCCTGCACTGGGGAGGCCAGAACTGCACCCAGTACTCCAGGTCCAGCCTCACCAGGGATAAGTAGAGGGGCAGGATCCCCTCCCTCGACCTGCTGGAAATGCTCCTCCTGATGCAGGCCAGGATCTCATTTGCCTTCTTGGCCACGAGGGCACCTTACTGACTCATGGTTAACTTGTTGTCAACCAGGACTTCCAAATCCCTCTCYACGGAGCATCTGGAAAGCAGCTCCACCCCTAATCTGTACTGGTGCCAGGGATTATTCCTCCCCAGGTGCAGGACCCTGCACTTGTCCTTGTTGAACCTCATGAGGTTCCTCTCTGTCCAACTCTCCAACCTGTCAGGTCCCTCYGGATGGCAGCACAGCCCTCTGGARTGTTGGTCACTCCACTCAGTTTAGTGTCATCAGCAAACTTGCTCAGGGTGCACTCYGTGCACTCATCCAAGTCACTGATGAACAAGCTGAATAGCACTGGGCCCAGCACTGACCCCTGGGGGATGCTAAGGAATCTTAAGGGATTCTCAGTACTGATTGTTTATAGTTGTCAGGTACTTTTTTTGTGTATTATAATGAAACCTCAGTAGACAATTGATGAGAATGATTTTTGGTCCTTGGTTTAACTCAGTTTATACTTATTTTTTGTCTAAGTRAATATGCAGATGACAGGTTGTTTTGCCTATATCGTGTATAAAACCATTTTGGAATGTTCACCATGGAAACTTTTGCACAAATGGTTAAACTTATCAGAATAAACGCCTGTTTTATCTGCATTTTTAGCTCAAAATAGCAAACAATCTGCTTTTGAAAATATCCACAGTATTTTTACAAAAATGTTTTATATTTTCCTATACTCCTAACTTCTCCTTTTCCTTTTCTTGCAAAAGAACACAAATCAATTGTGGGTGAGAATAGAGATGAAATACACATTATGTTTGCACATTCAGGGTTAATATAATCTCTTATGACTTCAGGTACAAAAAATTGCAATATCTACTTTTCTCTAGTTGTCTGTAGAGGAYAGTTCATACCTCCTAAGACAGGTGTCTAAGACCGATGTGTTCAATTAAATTCTGGAGAGTCTTTCTCTTAACTTTTATTGCAGAGGGAACCTCGTTAAGCAGCTATACTCAACTTCTATACTATGTGTACTCYACCTTTTACTGAGGAAATTCTAACTGTTTGCACATTCTATCCTGGGCTTGGAGAGTGTCACTAAAATATTTTCAGCTAGTTCGAATAAACTAGGAGGGAAGTCTGTTTTAAAATATGCATGCTATAAAATATGCAATATCCCTTTTTTAAGCACTGTAACATTGCCTAGCAACCAGTGGGATATTACACCAATATTCAGCTTAGACCATRGAAAAGTAACATTGACAGCAATAATGAGGAGGACTGGGACAAATCAAGCAACAAATGCTSCCTGGAAAGGTGGAGAGGGCATAGGATTACACCCTGGGCAAGCTCTTCTCTGTGACAGTCCTTTGCATGAAAGAAATTTCAGAGTTCTAATTTTGTTAGCATTAAAGGCTTTTTTTCCCATTAGGCTCTGGATACGCTTTGCTTGACCAGTTTCTTCGTTGTGTTAAAACAGTTTCTATCAACATTAGGAGGGCTTTTTCTTTTTCTTTTTTTTTTTATTTCTGAGGCTTTACAATGTGTTTTACAGTCAGGGCAGGTATAACAGTAGCTTGCCACATGCAGCAAAGGATCTCATTCTAAAGCCATCTCTTATGAGCTCCACTTTTTAGGATTACAGTGCAACAGAGCAACTGCTAATATTAAGCAGCCTGTCTGTCTTTAGGGGATAAAAGCAGATTTTTCATATCAGGAAGTGATGAGCCTGCATCAGAATTTTCCTTTTACCTATTGCTGATTATCTTGTGCTGCACTACTTTCAGCAGGAAAAGACCRGCATCTTCACTGCGTCAAATCGACGTCTGATGAAAGCACTTCTGATCTTTGCCCACAGTGGTCACCGGTTGCCACCCRCTCTGCTAGCTACGGACAGAGTGCTAGTTAGGAAGCATAAATTGGAAGGTCCATGGTTAGGTTCTGACCCTACATATGTTTACCTAAATACAAGAGTGAATTAATGTGCTTAAAGTTCTTTGCACCTTGATACATCTAGCAAATAGAGAAAGTCATGAATATTGTGTATTACTGCCAAGACACTATCTGATCACTTGTGCTCAGAAAAACTAAGATCAAGTCTGAAGAGAGAGACATTCAGGAAAGGGCTGTTAAATGGCTAAGAGAAAAGAAATATTCTTTTTAGCAGAGTGGTTTAGGAGAGTTTGACTTATTCAGTCTAGCAAAAGCCAAGTGTAGAAATAGATATGAAAGGATTATCTTTGTAAAAATACCAGGGAGGGATTTAAATACTCCTACGAACATGAAAAAAAACAGTAATAAACTGACCACAAATATATGCAAATGGGAATTTAGAGGAAGCATTCTCCAAATAGTAATGTGCTAGTATAAAAAGGCGGGGAAATGAATGATGAAGTAGCAAAGGAGAATATGAATGAGGAATAAGGCAAACCACTACAAGCATTTTTTTTCTCCTTGCCTCAAAATATCATCTGAATTTTGAAGTAGATTTGACCTGGGGGATGTGGTGGAAATAGGTCTGTAGATAGACTGTAGATGACATTGAGCCAGGAAAGAAATAATTACTTGGTGACSCAAAAGGAAATAAGTGAGCATACGTTAATTTCTGGCCTCAAGAAACACATATTCAAAGAGTAAGAGCAGCTCACRTTGGGAAGGACAATGATTTATGTGTGTGTCAGCCAAAGAACAGTAGCACATTGTTTTGTTATATTATTGTCTATGGATTCCTACTGATGCTCTGCCTTTCTGGGAGACATGCAACTCTGAGAAAGATGGAGMGGCACATTGGAATGGTAATCTGGAATCCATGGATCAGAGGATATTAGCAGGGTTCACATTCATTCTTCTAATGTAATAATGAATAATCATGTTTTCTTTGAGATGCTTTAGGACTGAAACTTGGCAAACTGTAGTATAGAAGATATTACTGAGTGAGTAGACCTTAAGCTGCTTACTGGCCCATGCAAGCTAAACTGGCACAAAGACAGAAACGTTTTTTTTTCTGGGATAACATCAAGGTCGCAGAATTCTCCTTCATCCCTRCTCTCCACCTTTCTAGCTCTACTTTGCTCTTTGACCTTGTTCCTCAGTCCCACAGGTTAATCATATTCCAAGAGCAATGCCATAAAGATCGGGCTGCTCAGTGCCTTTCTCCAGATCAAACAAACAATCTAGAGACTGAGCCCCCACACACTTGTTTTGCTTGTTTAATTCCAAGTTAGTTAAGTGTATTTTACCATCTCAAGCAAGGTGACCCTATCAGGATTTCCCACATGGCTCTTTGTTTTTATTGCAGAATCATTTAAAAACCAAAACACATAATCCATTACTGCYAGCTGCTTAATGGGAAAGGAATTAAAAGAAAAAAATACCTGAAAATCAAGTAAAAAAAGATCCTTGTGTGTCAGATCAGTTGTGTTATATTAATGAAGATTCCATTATCACCTGATTAATTATGAGAATACTCATGCATATTATTAAAATGGAGACAGGAATTTGGAGAACAGTCAACAAATTACATTTAATGACTGTTCCAAAGTTTCTCTCTTACACATCTAAGCTAATTAAAARCTACAAATATGAGAGCAGAATAATAATAATATTGGTCTAGGACTGCGTTGGTAAGATTAAAAGGCTCTATCATATACTAGCCTTCMGATATTAAGCTAGAGAGAGAGAGAGCCTTTCAAAGAAGTGATGGTGATAAGCCTCCGAGTGAGTGAGACAATGTTAGAATGAAAGTTCAACATGCCCCAAAGGACCTGACAGCATATGATCGCTGGAGGCCTAAAAGCTAATGAAAGATAAACTTTCAACAGAAGGGCTGTCAAAAAAGTAAAGGTACAAAGAAAAAGCCAAGGCAGAAAAAGAATATATTCTGCAAGAATGGTGAGGAAAAGAAAGATTAAAAGAATAATGCTGTGAAATACGATCTGATCTTCTGACTTCTAAAACGGTACCTCCTTATATCAGGCTTTAAAAATATACAGCTTGTTTCTGGTTTCCAGCAGATTAYGGAAAGCTACCAGAAACAATTTTAAGTCTTTGTAATGTATGTTCTCAGAGATTTCCCCAAAGCAGATGCCCATAAATTCAGAATTGCAGGCATATCCAAAAGCATTCATGACAAGATTTTCAAAATTGTATATATAAAAAAAAAAAAACCCAGCCCAGACGCTAGGTACCTAACTCCCTAACTCCCACTAATTTTGCTGCATTGCTTTTTACTTCTAAATTCTTCATGAGATTGACACTAAATACTTTATTTAATACAAACAAGAAATACTGACTTAGCTGATACAAAACACTCTTGAGCAACATCCATAAAAGCTATCAGTCTTTAAGATGCAGATTTTTCCATTCTCTGCTTTTCTCCCAGATCAGATCTAACAGTCATCTTTCAGGAAGATGACTCTCAGTCCTAAGAATCCCAAGTGAGCCCCTGGCAATCAGCAGCCAATAAACTAGGAAGATGTTGTATGGCAGCAAAGTTAATTCAGGGGTGTCTTTTGGGAAAAATATCCCTTTCATCAATTTTATCCCCTGTAATTGATTTTAATTATCAGTTTGGTCAGGAATATATTGGTAGGAGGTCCAGATCTTGCAAAGAAAATCTCCCTGCTTGCAAGCTAATGGGACACAGCTGCAAAGGAAATAAAGCTCTGTAATTAAACTTTTGTCTCCTCGTTTCCTTTCTTCTAAGTATCATAGATGTTATTTTTGTATCAGTGGAGAACAAAATACTTAAATAATGATTTTTGGCCCTACRAAGTGCTGTGTTAGAGATACTCCTCATTCACATCTCTAGTACAAGTGCTGTTAACCCCACATCCTAAGACACTTAGAGTCTGAGAAGCCATCCCCATTTGGGTTAGCACCAAGTAAAGGATTGGAGCTCGTGGTACGCAATGAAATAGACAAGCTTTGAACTTAACATTTATATTTACAGCAGAAGCAAGCTGAGCAGCTTTAATTTCATAGCATTTTTCTTTGAAGACTATTTATCGCAAGCCATATTTTCACAATTCAGAGAACTATGCTTAAGCAATTATTGTTACACTCCTAGCTAGWATTTTTTGTCCAATATTTGACTAATTTAAATTAAAAAAGAAAGTAATATGTGCATTTCAGAGTGTTTTAGTATTTCTTCTTTTAAACTGCTTTTATAGAAYGCTTGGCAAGCATTCTAGCTTTCTAGTGTCAGTTGTCTTCCTATTAAGTATTGGTTATTTCATTAACTAGTATTCAAAAAAAGCTCATGATTTTCTCAGTGGAAATAAAATGTCTAAAAAATATTTATTAATTTATAATTGATAAATATATATTTACAGTATATGTCTTCCTTAAAACTAAACGGCACTTTCTAACTAGGTAATAGAGAAGTACTGATCAACATTTTCCTACAACACAGTGGAAAATTGCAATGAGGTATTTATGTAGTAATAGGGAGCCAAAATGATCTAAAAGAAGGAAAAAAGAAAATTAAAAAAATAAAAAAGCTTGTGATGGACTAGAATAAAAATAATTCTTTTTCCTAGTTTCTTTTTTGGTACAATTACAGTTTAAGCAGTGAATGGGTAGTCTCATAAAATAAGGTACCACAGGTTTTTCTTTCCTGCTAGTGTTTTCTTCCAAATGATCAGAGTGCCAATTTTTGAATTCTTAAAATGGAGAATTTAAAAGACAGAAAKAGGAAATATTATCCATCCTGGCAATTAAACCTTCTAAATCTATGGAAAGAGACCTTTTTAATACTGAGAAGGAGGATGTGGGAKGAAGAGTGGATGTCTGGGAAATGTAATATATAGATTTTTAGGTAGCTCTAACTCCTATCTGGATTCTTTCTATTCTCAAAAAAAGTCAGAAGGAAAAAGAAAGAAGAAAAAAAAATCCTTATAAAAATTAGCCCTGTTAGAAATGCACATATTAAAATGAATTTAGTCACTGAAATATATTTATCGCTATGGATGATTATAACTAAAAAATCTCTTGGCAATAACATCAATGTAGTCTTTTATCTATTGTAAAAGAGAGATCATTTCTTCCTGTTTCTTTTTTCTCCAAGGAATGGAAAGGAATGATTTCTTCTTACCAAGATGTGCTATTACCATTCACCACTAATAGGAGGAARCAAACATGCAAACAAAAAAATAAGGCCTTTTTGCCCGTCAAAAAAATCTTCACACTATCACTATCCCTCTTCCTTGTCTACACTTCTTTAAGCAGATAGTGTTGGCATTTGTGTTTTCTCTTTTGTACTGAGATCCAATACTATTCCTAAAACTCCTGCTCTTACGGTTTATTGCCTCTTAGGATAGCTCAGGAAAATATGGGATTACATACAAATTTAAGCATGCCTGTATTTTTTTTTACCATTAGAGATTTTTCTAAATTGAAAAAAAAAAAAAAAGATTTTTGAACCTGGCTCACAGATGTTGTCATTAAAAATATTGGAAGTGTTTCAAAGTACACTGCATCAGTTCTAGCAATGAATTCTAGTGCTCTAGTGCTCATGGCTCTCAAGTCCTTTCAGTCTGAAGGGCAYTGATGTTCCTTGGGTTGTCAGGGTCCCTTGACCCACACCACTACTTCCTTTTGCCCTAATGTTTACCMCTAGTCCGACTATCTCACTACTATCACGTCCTCCTAAAATACAGAGCAAACAAGACTGTACTGACCTAGTGGTGGTAGGATCACCCTATCCCTTRTTTTATTTCACARAATCACAGAATCTTTAGGGTTGGAAGGGRCCTCTAGAGATCATCTAGTCCAACCCCCYTGCTCCAGCAGGGACCCCTAGAGCACGGGGCACAGGGYGGCAYCCAGGYGGGTTTGGAAGATCTCCAGAGAAGGAGACTCCRCAGCCTCTCTGGGCAGCCTGTGCCAGGGCTCYGTCACCCTCACAGGAAAGAAGTTCTGCCTCACATCGAGATGAAACTTATTTACTGGTATAGAAGTAAATGCATAGCCTGGACTCTTCTCAAATTCACTCTTTTTAGACCAACAGATAGCAATGACTTTCCTGAGATGTGAGAGTAATTCAGGTTCTTCCAGGTATTCTGGGCAAGGGGACCYAGGATGGACAACTCTGTAGAGAAGATGAAAGCAGCCATGTGGGCAAGATGTGGTTCAAATGAACTGCTTTCAAACTCTGTGAYGCTGAACCTATTTATAGGTTTTCTCAACTCTGACTTGACTTTATTCATATCTTTAAGCATCCATGTACCTCATGAATTTGCATTCACATCATGAGGTATGAATATACTTTTTTTATCTTCTTTTGCCATAAGTATTCAACAGCTAAGGACAGAGAATACAATGAAGGGCTCTTAATAATAAGCARTGGCAACTGTGGGACAGGATGGTGAGGTTATTTCACCTTCCTGCACATCATGCGCCCTCTAGAAAGACATCTGAGCTCCTGGCAAATCACATACTGAACCACCACCATTTAGATAGGGCTTTTTAATTAAATTGGTGGCTGTGCAGTTTAAATATTTCCTAGAAATGCTTAGGCAGCCACATGAAGACATCACTACCAGTAACACAGATTTCCAGCAAAGCTCAAAGATCAAGATAAGCTCTATAATATTAATAATAAAAAGACAAAGTCTCTGCCACTCTGCCATACAGCTAGGAAAGCTTTATGTTTGTATGGAGTATTTAGCTCTCCTATGAGTTACCATACATCTGTTAGTACTCCGACAGCAAGTTCCTACATTGGATTTTAGACTTTCATTCCCTTTTTCTCTTGTCTGAGAATATTTTCCCCTACTGAGTCCAATGTGTTTTCTCTTRATGATATGAGGAAATATACTGCTCACCCTTTGTACTTCACATGCAAGAATTTTTTTCTTTTTTAAAGAAAAAAATATATATTTTCCCATACCCATCACTTTTTTAAKAGCTGTGAAACCCAGAATTCAAGACAACTTCTCTGTTTCTATTTTAAATGAAAACAATAGATAAAATTGTCAGGAGAATTGTAGAACTTAATTGTACTAACATGGCACATTGACAGCTACTATTATGCTTTATTAAAACTTTGTTGTTGTTAAGTGGAAAAACAAACAAAGAAACTACAAACTTTTAACAGAGAAATTAAAATATATAATGAATATGGAATATTTCAGCTGTAGTAACGGATCCTTGGAGTACATTCAATTCTTCTTTTATGTGTATTGAAATGTTGAGAAGTAAAAAAATTCTTCTTTCCAAAAGACTGCATTGCATATTAACCAATTATCGAAAGCAGGTAAGAAATGAAAAAAAATACTAACCCATCTCAGACAGAAAATCTACCTGGAAAAAAAAAAAAAAAAGAAGGAACCCTATATCATAGTGAGTCACTTAGTTTAGGTAAAGAAACACACATACTTATTTTCACCATAACTCAGACAGAGAATTGCAGAATATGTACTGAAATGATACCACAGAGCAATGCACAGAGCAATGATGGCTAAGATATGGAAAATATGTGAAAAAAGGGTACAGATAAACAGACTGCCGAAWCACCGCTTCCTGCTCAACAGCCACTATAGGTTAAATGCAGAAAAGTGTCAATTGGTATAAGGTAACGTTGAATACATTTTKTTTCCATTTCTCCCCACCCCAASCATGCAGAACAAAAACATACTTTARTAATCAGAAAGGTTAACATAAAAGGTCATACAGAAGTCTGGGAGAATGACAGTAGCTCAGACCTTTGACCTGGCAGATGCAGAAAAACAGCTGAAAACAACAGTGTGCATAATGAAGAAGATTTGGAAGCAGACCAACAGTTATCTCTGTCTCTTTGGGGAAGGTGGGAATGAGAACACATTTGGGAAATGGCAGAGAGAAAAGGTGTGTTGAATCTTAAAATCTGTCTGACATCTGACATACTTAATTTTTGAATTTGTTACTGTAGGTGTATTTCGGCAGTATTCCTTCAAGTATTGTTTCAAATTGTTTTAAAAGTAATTTACCATTTCCACCAACATGATGGATTGTGACTTGATGACTTTGAAGGTCTTTTCTGACCATAATGATTCCATGATTCTATGACTAAACAACTTCTGTTGTTTGCTTGTTTGTTTGCATGTTTGTTTAACTCTGCAAATCAAAGGATGAACTTTCTCTCCTTCGCAGAGGACAATGTCTCTGTTCCATGAGTAATCCCATTTGCAGTGCAATGGATCATTGGTGCATCAAGACAGCACTCAGCATGAACCAGCGAGGCAGATTCCAGATCAAAGATTCCAGATCAAAGCAAACAATTCCTGATTCTCACGCCTTCTGGGAAATGTTAACAAGTGGAAGTTGCTGTTATAGTCCAGGGACAAATACAGAAAACACAAATCACAAGTTGATTTGCAAATACAAGAGCAAAAATGGCTGAGCTCCTATCTGTTCCGCACTATACACATGGTGAAATTCACCATGACACAACTGACTAGCTATCTGAGAAATTCATTATAAGGAAAAAGTGAATTAAAATGAAGAAATGAATATTTCCTTGTATCATATTTTGTTAAATTGCATGTTAGTCTGAGCAGGGATAGTTTGACAAAGAAAGCAAATTTGATGGGCAGTAAATCTCTGTGCAGTGTTCATACTAACATAACCCTAAAGCATTTAAATCAGACCTGGTCAAAATATGTCCAAATCATCACTCTAATTTTAAATACTGACAACAGCCTTTACAGAGAATACAGATTTACTTTAGCAGTCCTAAATGCAGGCAACGGGATGTTAAGTGTTTATTTTTCAAAATATATAAAAGAGAAATTATCAACAAAAGAATGAGAAAATATAGCTGTGTTTAGTAATGAGAAAAAAAGAAAAAAAAAAAGCCCAATGTAAAATGTGTGTCCTAATATTTCTACATCATGCAAGRCGTTTTCATGGTATCTGTGCTGTGGTTTTGCTGTAGCAAACTACTATGGAAACCATGCAAACACAAAAAGTGCAGCTATCTGTGAAACTTAACCTGCATATTTCTAATGCATTTGGTTTCTCAGCTCCTTTGAACTGCTGGAGTGGGAAGGGCTTGGGTTAACTTCAGTGTGGGGCAGAGGAGCAGCTTGGAAAGAGGGAGCAGTTCTGAATCATTTTCCTTTTCTTCAGCAAGTCATCTTTTCTTCACCCCAGACTGCAAGGTCTCTCTTTCCTGCAAAATGTTGTATAAGTGGGTAGGAATGGAAATATCTCACTAGGTCATACTGAGCACTGAGCACTCATCAGAAAAACCCASATTTTCTTGCAAAAGGAAAACTACTAAAGTGTAACCTTTATTTATCTCCTTACTCAACCCCCCCAGAAGACACAAAGTATCCAATTACATTTTTTTCCCCCTCCAGTTATGTTAGGTTTAAAAAGGAAAATGGGATCTTAACAAGACTGGTTTCAAAATAGCTGCAAGTCATAACTTTTAAATGCTGGAACTTACTGTACAATGTTCCAGACATTTTAAGTGAATAGTCCAAATGACTCAATACTAGGAACACTTCCAATAAAAACCTTCAATGTATCCTAGGTGAGATGATTTGCAATTAAATCCCAGAGGATGCTATTTAAATTTTAAAGGGGTCCCCTACTTTCTGTTAGAATAAGATTGACATACTTGCTTAATAGTTTCTCCAGCCTCAGTAATTGGATTGTCTCTTCTGCATTTTTTCAAGTCACAATCCATTATGTTAACATTTTAATTTGTACAAATCCTTTGTGCATTCTTGTTTAGAAATTTTGGTGAAATGGCAGTCTAGAGAGTTCTGCTSTACCTTAATTCACCATAGTCCCCCAACCTCCTTTTTTTCTATTTGTTTAGAAATAGCTAATTTAGGTCCTAAAATATACAAAATMTAAAGATGAGAGTCATTGTGTCTTTGTACCATAGTATATTGTACCAAATAGACAGCAGGTGTTAAGACTCTCCATCGTAAGGGTAAGTGTGGCTTCTGCGATRTTTTTTAGACTAATTCCCATAGCTTAAAAAGTCTCTCTGACCTGGCTAAGTGTTTCAAACACTGATTGTATCACCACCTATTTATATAATATTTGTATACCATATTTCCGGAGCCTTGAGTACTTACACAATACACTGCAGAAGTTTATAACACCTGAGAAAAGGACACGGTGGATTCTCAAATGCAGTCTTTTGCCCTAGAGTAGAGAAAGTGGGTACATTTAAGCTCTATAAAATGAAAAACACAGAGATAAGGTACACTAYCCCTGCAGCTTGTCTTCACTTTGTCCTCTTGAAAGTACCGATATTTCCCACTGAACTTGTAATGTGCTTGCAAGAAGGGGAAGCACGCAAGCCGTGCCTACAACATTTGGCAKTGTATACTCCAGAGACTCTGTACGACTGCCGAGTCAATCTGATACACTCATGTGGCTTGATGCAGTCATGTATAGAGATAATATCTGAACCGCTACAGTAAAATCCTGTGTTCTGGGTATTCAGCCTCACCTCATTTACTGAGGATGGCACAGTACTAACATGTTATTTGTGTTTTTAGGACCAAGCCAATAACTACATTCCATAAGCATGTCAGCTTCTGAAACCAGTATTATTATATTGGTATTATTAGCAGCTTATTACATCAGTAATGCTAGTTTCAGAGCCTTTGTACCTCACTCAGTGGATCAGCTTAAATTGCCATACATAATGTGCTGAACCTGCTGGAATAATCCACAGACCTGAACTCAGAACCTCTGAAATGCAGCACTGTTTCTTAACACTAATTCATTCTTCAGTTACCTTAAAGCTATTTTGAATTTAGCAGTTGGATGTGAAATTGTTAAAGGAAACCATGAAACCATGAAAGCAATGCCAGTGCACAGTCCATTTTCATTGCTAAAGCAGCAATTAAATTGAGGGGTGAGAATATCTACCAACTCCTACCTGGAAAAAGAAGAGGAATGGCTTTTGAGGACACTTCACCAAATTCAACAGTCAGACTTCAGCAAGCAAGGGTAACATATTAGAGTATTCACAGTCCTTATCTTCATGCCTAAAATGACAGTGTTTTTAGCCAGATACAATTGAAAAGAGATCTAGCAGAAGAAAACTAGAGGTACAGTCATTTATTCTAAGTTCTGCTAACAAAGAGTGAAAATGGAGTAAAAAGTCATTTTTCTGTATATGATATATATATGTGTATATATATCATATCATATATACAGCAAAGGTACAGCAAAAGTAAAACTAAGTGCATCCTTCTAATCCAATTCTCCTTCATTAGGTTTGCTGCCAAGCATGGCTGTCAAGGCTGGACTTCTTGTACATTGAGCATTGACTTCTTTTGATGAGTTAAGTCCAGAGAAACAGTCACATTTCATCATCATGAACTCGGTATGTTTTCTAATTACAGTAAGATTCAACTTGTTCTGCTCAGTTGATCATTCATTAAAAATACAGTCATTGTGCAAATTAATATTTACTGTGCTACCACTGAATAATGCAATGGTTCGTGTAGTTAGGARTAACTTGAGCATAAACAAGCCTCCTCCTTAGCTGGAAGTGTGCATTTTATTTTAAAGTAAAGCAAAAAARAGTCTAGCTCCTTGTTTGATTAGGATTCTTTCTTTCAGCTTTCACATGTCTTTCTGCAGAATGAAAATGTGCCTCTCGCTGTTACCTCTGTTAAACACATTCTTGGATTCCTTGACTGATTCAGGGAGCCTCCTGCTTTGTGTCTGCAATAGATTGAAAAATCTCCTTTTTTTTCTTTTTTTTTAACATCGGTTACTCAAATACTGTGCAGAAGTGTCTCTGTGAGGCTCATAAATAGGAAGTAGTATCAGAAAAAAAGAGTACTTGAAAACTGAGATGGAAATCAGATAAATAGCATTAATTTTTAAGCTATGAAGAGCTGTTATGAAATAATACTTTATTTTATGATTAACCACTGTGTAATTTATATCAAAGAGCTGTGAACATTTGCTGTGAACATTTGTCTTTAGTAAAGATAACATTTTAAGGATTAGTGCATTGAAAAATATCTCCATGCCACTAGTTTGGGAAGTAGAATCATCATTTTAGGTCTGTCAGATGGTGATATATTCTATCAAAATTAGGCCATATACTTATGTACGTGTACCAAAGTTTTTTAAAAAAAATACTTCAAAAACATGTAACAAATTATTTTCAAGGAATACTTTGTTTATTACTGAAAACAATAACACAAGGGTGGAAAAGAGAAGTTGGCAAAAAGCATCCTTTACCTGTGGCAGTTAATAAATGCAACAGTGCAGGCAGCTCCGTTGAACTGAATATGAAACCCCATGAGAAGCAGCAAGCTCTTTGGGGCAGGAAAGAAGCTGGTTATTAGCAGAAAGCATTAYCACTTTATTATTGCTTCTGGAAAGAAAAGAAATCATTCGTCTTTCCAAACACAATCTCTATAAATAATGAAGGATGTTCTGTAATGGGGATAATAAACTGTCAGTTGTATTTTTACAGCAGCAAGACACATACCAGGATTGGCCTTGTGGAAATATAACTATGTAGAACAGCAATAAATATCGTTCCACATGTTTTCCTGATGTATTATTCTTCTTTTTAATTGATACAAACAACAACAACAACAACAGCAGCACAGAGAAGAAGGGAGGGAGCTGTGACTCAGCATGGGTCTGTGAGTTCTCTGTGTTTTCGGTGCATTGGTTCTCAGGCATTTTACATCCCTGGGAAGGTGTCCTAGGCCTTCTGCAAACGGAGTCTATTTTCCACTCAGGGACCAGTGCTTTTCATCTCCTGGAAGGTTGATTTTTGTTGTCCTGYCCACGCAAGTGCTGGCCTGTAGCATTTTTCAGTAACTGTTGTATGTTTTACAGGRGTACCACATGAAGGAACTCGTTCCCTGGCATGTGCAAGGAATCACAGACTCACAGTTGAGGTTGGAAGGGMCYKCTAGAGATCATCTAGTCCAACCCCCTGCTCCAGCAGGGACMCCYRGAGCACRRRGCACAGGGTGSCATCCAGGCGGGTTTGGAAGATCTCCAGAGAAGGAGACTCCACAGCCTCTCTGGGCAGCCTGTGCCAGGGCTCTGGCACCCTCACAGGAAAGAAGTTCTTCTGCACACGGACATAGAACTGCCTGGGTTTCGACTTCAGGAGGAAGATGTTYACAGAACAGATGGGCAAAACTCTGAAATATTTTTTCTAATTAGGCTCTGAGGTATGTGTGGGCTTCCCAAGACAGCTGTCTCCTCGTTGTCTTATAGATCAAATCTCTCCTGGCTCAGTGGCAAACAACCATTATCCAAACACAGTAATTGTCCATTCCATTGACTGCAGAAAGATCAGTCCCTAAAATAGAACTATTAAATGGTATTTGGAACTGTCTAAACAGCTTTTTAMAAGGCTAGAAAGTATAAACCCTTTTTTACCCTTCCTATCTTCAAATAAAAATAATTTACGCTAGGAGAATCTCTAAGRACCCTAAAGGAGCCTGATGCCTCCTCAGAATAAATACATTGTGAACACCTTAGTGACATATCTTTTAAGGAATGGGCTSATAGTCTCAAGTAGACAAAACTTCCAACAGGACGAGAAATGACACAAAGGGGATGTACCTCGGATCACACCACAGGGTAGCAGAGGAAGATAGTTTTCTGAATTCTTACTCTGGCAGTCTTCCAAAGGCTTCACTCCTCACCAGCAAGAGAGAAGTATTTCAAAGGCAAGGAAAAATACTCTCTCTGCATCGYTAATCAAAGAAATTGGGACCTAATTCTGAATAATTAGGAGCTAGGCCTAAATATAGGCTGCTGTAAAAGTGAAAACTTGCTTATTACTAAAATTAATGGAGGGTTTTACCTGTCATAACTATGGGATAATTCAAAGTAGACTGTTTAGTATGTATTACAGACAAAAATCAGCAAAAGTACTAATGTTAAATATTTTATGGTATCATGCATATTTAATACAAATGGAAAACCTTGTATCTTCTATCATAACTGCAGCAAAAGAATCCTAAGGAATTAGTCACTGTATTTTTTTTCTCTTTTCTCTCTCCTACTCACACCTCAAAACAACATTTCACTATTCTGCCCCAGAGCAGTCACTAATGCTGTATCCTGAGTCTAATAAGCCCACTTGTCTTTGCCCTAAAGACTTCAGTTCTCTCCTACATTTTGGTATTTTGCGTTGTGGAGAACTGATAATCAGACCAGACCGGTGAGATAAAGTCATGTTAAGCACAGTGAAAGGAGGAGAAAGCAGTCTTTCTGATCCGTATATATAGTTAAATTTGAGTGCTACCATGGTCCCACAACATACTAACCTCATGATCTAGGCTTTCTTGTACAAATAACTTGAAYCAAAACACTGGTAGCTCCCATTAAGATAAAAATATTTCAAACACTCAATCTTTTCCTCTTGCTTTGCATCAACAGATCTGTCTAACTGGAGGCTGAGATTAAAACGAGGCGCAGCCTGCATAAGCAGAGAGACAAACTCTCATTTTAATTTGAGATGTATTGTTCTTAAGTAATGGGAGAGAAGGGTTCTTAACAGAGCAAACATCTTTAATGATGTCTAGCCTATCTCTCCACCCATCCAGCTTTCCCTACCAGTTGCCATGCTGTAATTTCCCATGTTTGCCTGCCTTTCATTCAGATCCTTAACATTAAGGGGAATATATTTTGTTCCATCACTGTGGTTTTAATTGACGGGTTATAGTGGTATCTCATTATGCTGACAGACTGGCAGGTGGATCACGCTGCACTCAACGGGCTACTGCAGCTTGGCAGSTGAAATGTCCAGCTCAGTGAAGAAAAGGAAACTGGGTTTCTGAGAGCTATTAAGAACTAAATTTAGTGAAAARGAGATTGTGAGAAAGCAGAGTCTGCAAGACACTTAAAAAGAAAAAAAATCTATTGTCAGCAATGCCATAAGGAACAGTGTTGCATGAGCAATAATACCTGCAGCCTACTGATAGACCAAACCAGAAGTCACTTCTTACTTACCTACTGCTAACAGTGAGAAGGCAGAGTGGAAGCATAGAAAGGATACCGTATGCATAGAATCATACTATATGTTCAATTATTAAGTACATCTATTAATATGTTTCTAGAGATAGGTGTTTGCATCTGCCCAGGGGTATATATGTTCTTTATTAAAATCTTGATTTGCTAACTACTTTTCTAGGTTACCTTTTATATCTGATACTAGCCAAGTTTCTTTCTCTTTTTTTTTTATTTTAATAACATCAAAAATGCATCACAAATTCTGCACTGCAACACAAATATATATGGTATAAATCCTATATCCATAGACTTTAAGTGAAAAAAATATAACAGCAGTAGAATGAATCTTAAGGTTGCAAAATGAAGTTCTTATATGCTAGGATATGTCAAAATTAAGGCTGCTTGACAGTATTCTTTCCTCTACCCTATCTTTATGAATCTTTAAACAGTTTGTGATTGTTTTATCATTCTGATCTCTATCTGATGCAACATTCACTTTGAATAAAGTTGATAAACAGAAATACTGAGTCTCTGATAACAATGATACATCTTGTGCATCTTTGTATAAATCACTCAAATCATGAAACAAGGACAAAATAATTAATTTCTTCATCATTTTCTTCATCTTTTCTGTTGTAATGTCTTTCCATCATTCTAATACTTCCTACATATTGAAAAAAATCAATCTTCAGAACACTTCTGCATGGTGAGATGAGGTATATTTCTTCTTTACTTAGTGTATTCTAGTCAAGCTAAGCAGAACCATTCCTGAAACTTATTTTGTCCTTCGCAGTAAATGTGGCTTGGTTTGGAGGGGGAAGGGGAATAGTTAATATATCACATGGTTATATAATTAATGTCAGGGGAAGGAATTAGATTTRCATAGACAGTAGACTTAACACACGCATATCCTGACTTTTAGGAACATAATTTAATAAGACTAACATTCTTTTGGAAGCAATTTCTTTCCCCTCCCCCACTTTTTTAATTAAAAATCTCGGAACTRTATCTTGCAGGGTTATATGTACTCTCTACATGAGTCATCCTCATGGGATGGAATCTTGAGATCTATAGCACATCCCTCTAATCATTTGAAAGCCAAGTGATTAAAAAGATATGGAAACACTCAATTCTGACAGCTTTTGTCTTTCAAACCATTCACAAACTCTGTGGATCTGTCACTGAAGATGGTGCAGATACTTGCATGATCAGAGTTTTAGCCATTTGCAAATGAAAATGCTGAGACTTAGGATTCATGCTTTTCTCTGCAAAGTTTGTAGAGATGCTTGGCTAGCAAGTTCGGCTTAGATCTGCTCAATAATTCAGAATTGCCCTTCTTTTCTTCTCTATGTGTATTTTTGTGCATTTATATGTATGTTGGTATGCATGCACAAGCATATACAATTTTAAGGTTTTGTATGGAAGTGATCTTAGGGAAAAAGAAAAGTCCTTCCAAAAGCAGGAGAAGCCTGAGGCCTGGGATCATGGATGACTAGCTCTGCTGCAGATGGAAAAGCTGACTGACAAAATGAGCTTAAACTGATGCACTAATAGMATCTCAAGGGATTGAGATCTCCCAGTGGGGAAATATTTGAGTATTTTTAATATTCTTTTTTCCCTGTCTTCCTAAATTTTCCCCTTGTCTTTCTCCTGATCCTGCCATTGCTTCATCTCCTAAATCAACAGCAGGACTTCCTAGCTTCAGCTACTTCTGGCTGTTACCTCAAAATGTTACCTCAAAATGTTACCTCAAAAATCATTTTACCTAAAATCAAAATAAACAAGCAAACGCTCATATTGACATACAACCCAAGACAATGCTCATCCTCTGAAACAGACAGTCACAACTGGCCTCTGGCAGAGAGAGTGGATCTTCAGTTTCACCCAGCATKACTGTTCCTATGTTTTAATGAAATTTCTGCTTACCTATTTTATGTATGCCATAATTGATGGAAATCAGGATCTTGAAATAAGATGTGGTAAGTTAAGCATGCATTGAAATAGAAAGTTTTTGTAATAGAGAAAAAAAAGTCATTCCAACCTCAGTGTGACTGGTGTGAAATTTCTCTCTCTGTCTAAGCTTAATAGCATAGCTGATCAGAGAAAACTCAGGAGCAAGAATCAATAGCAGAAGTCTGTGTGGAAACTTATAAAAAAAGTGTAAATCACTCTGATGTTCTGCARGATGGATAACAATCAAGTTTAAAAGTTATAGCAGGTCAGGAATCCTCTGAGAGCTCAGATGTACAWATGTACAAATGTACATATTCACCTTGATGCATCCCAAATATTCCCAGCTGCTTAAAGCAAAATGTCCACAAACCCTCAGAAGAATGGAAAGTCTGGCCYGTGGATCTGCAAAAAAGTAGTACAGAGAAACTCTGACTGCTATGCAGTTGATACATGCTACTAGAAAGCCTATTTAAATTCCAAATTTAAACAGCATTGTTGATGATGACAATATTTTTATTGTGTCTCCACTGAAGAAAAAAAAAATGCTCATGGAGTGGCAGTTTGTGCAGAAAAAATAAAATGCCATTTTCATGGAAAGACCCAATTTCCTAGCTGCAGGAGGTGAAAGGATGTGTGAACAATCTAATCTGCTGGACATTAAGCAGTCTGAAAGCTTCATAGCCCTAGGAGTGTGAGGAAGGAGCTTCCTGGAGAGTAGATGAAAAGTCTACAAGATAGAAAAAAGAAACTTGAGATTGCTTTTCATGCTTATTTCTTAAATAAGAGGGCAAATCAGTAGTTAAATACCCAGATTCAAAAATTTTGAAGCAGTGTGTGTCCATATACTAACCCTAGTAGCCCTAGTATAACTACAAAATAACTGAGCCAGCTTGAACAACAGCTGCACTAGAGATCTCCTGAGTTCCATTACAGCCTGAACTACCCTATGATCCTATGAATATCAGCGACCCAGTATCATCAACAGTTTTGGAGAGATATTAGCTATAACTTTTAAATACTGTAAAAACCCTACTAAGCACAGTTTGCTAATTTAAAATCTTGATATACTCTATCAAAAACTAAGAAAGCGTATCTACACTTTAGGAGCAAAAGAAGTAAAGCAAGAGGAAAAAGAAATTCGCACAGAACTTTATCTAAAACACAAGGACACATTCAACTGCTTCTGGAGTTGAGGGAGCATGTATTGTTTACTGCAATAAGAGAAGGTGGATAACYCTCAAATTGGTATAATGAAACCTTTCAAACTAGGAAGCACTCTTAGGTCTCAGAGGGGGAAAACGAAGAAAGAAGGCTCAATAACTCTGCAGGTTCCATTTCACCTTTGTGGACTTTGGATTGGGTACTTACTCGAACACATTTTGAGATAATGGTGCTATTTTACTACGTAGGTGAGGTTTTGATCTTTCTGTAACATCAAAGTGAAAAAAAAAATCTTTTGCTGTAATTACAGGAATATATTCATACACATACATCAATATTTGTGCTTTACTACAAAGGAAATCACAGCACAGGAAAAACATACCAAAGGGAGAACAAAGAACTACAGTTGTACAGAAGAACATAGTCTAGAAAGAGCAATGATAACTCAGAGATACTATACAAGAAGCAGTTAAAAAAACAAAATCTCATAATGTTCATATTTAATTAAAAAAAATTATACCTCATCTAGATAAACAAARTGATTACCTCAAGGTCAAGTGACCACTTTTTTGCACTGAGCAGCCCAGAACAGGGCATTRCTGAGTAGTGCTCTGCACTGAGCAGAAAGGGGTAATAACTTTTCTTTCTCTGATGGCCACGTTTTACTTACACAGCTCTGCATGAGATTTGCCGTAGTCACGATGAAAACTCATTGTTGACTCAAAATCAGTGCCCATCATCTGACAAGGACAGGTAGCTCTTCACTCAGTTCTTAGGCAGTACTAATGAACAGCACTTCTCTTTGCTGAACTTCATAGAGTTTTTGTTGGCCCAAATGGAGAGAGCTCCAGACTAATTCTCTGTCACTCAGCATACCAGATGTTCCCCCTAAATTAGACTCCCATTCTTCCTCTGCAGGTGAGATTATGGATTATGCTCTCGTCCTTTCAGACTTTACAAGGACTGCATTGTTCAAAAGGG
>PTEX01000033.1:3996408-4055335 GCA_003342815.1 Eudromia elegans
CTTTTTTCTATTTGTAGGTAACCATGGATTGACCAGCTAACATCAGAGAGTCCAAAATGATTAATACAATTCCATTAACATTTTTGTGTGCAGGTACAAAAAATTTTTAAAAAAGGTATGTTGTAGAAGCATATATTCAAAAATTGAAATTTTAATCYTGTTTCATACTTTGTTAATGAAAACTACATTCTATATTTACTACATGCATTGCTCAAGGGACACACAGATTTCCTACTCTTCAGACTGTGATAACTTTTCAAGAGAAAAACATCTTCAAAATTATCCAATCCAAAATCATTATTTCTTTCATTCCTTCAGATACGCTAACCAGAGTCACCACAAACTGTTCACTACAAGAACGAAATTTCTTTCCTGTAAATATTTATGTACTTGAAAAACTGATAAACGAAAGCACTCCTATTGAAGTCTGTCTGAACTAAACTCGTCGTATTCTAACAGTAATCAGTGTATCTTTATAGGAATAAGTACTGGTACAATGAAGAAAAATAGGTTTAGTTCTTTTACACTTTCAAGATTCCCACTCAGCAAAACATAGCAGTATGAGCTGAACATTAAGCACATGTTTCAMTTCCTCTGTAGTTATCAAAGCATTTAAGAATGCGCTTTTTTTTAAAGAGTAGCTTAAATCAGACTGACAGCAGTTCAATTTAAGTATATGCTTAAGTATTTTGCTGAAAAGGAATGTGACGGATTACAAAAGTAGTTAAGATTGGAAACCAACTGAAAGCAGAGCAAAATCAACACGACACTTATACCCAGACTTCTGGATCTACCTTGTCTTTCCATTTCCTCACCGACACTGACACTTAGGTTCCAGTTCAGTTCATGACCTAGCCTTGACATAACACAGATGTAGGAGGTACAATCCTTTTTGATCACTTGAGCGAAGGAGAACCCAGGTCTTAGCTGGTTTCCATGGTTTGTCAGTAAGGCTGCACACTAGCTTTTCCATTCTGGTACTGAAAAATTCCAGACAAACTCTCAGCTCACACCAAGAGTCCCACCATACAAAATGCTTCTAAGGACCAAGAACAATTTTGATAAGCAGTAGACATGAAGTAACACAGCAATGTTCTGCCCTTGATAGCAGCAGGAAAGAGTTATTTCCAATGTTGTAAGACCTTCCATGAAAGACGGTCTCATGGAGAAGGTGTATTCCTTTGAAAAGTACAGAAAACAGCTTCTTCCCAGGTCCTCCGTGCTATAGGTCAAAACATAGCTTTCTGTTTCATAGAAAAAATGAGTAGATTTGGCCTTTAAGTAGAACATTTTGGTTTAAACCAGACTGTAAATTGGACAGTTCAGAGGGTCCGTCAGCTGACAAAATTATAATTTTGAAGAATACTGACTTCTTTCCTTCTTGCTATTTCCTAGCTCTGAAACATTTTGTTAACAGTGTCTCTCTGAAACAAAAAGACCTCTCAAGTGCACATAATGTCTGGCTTATACACACTCTGTACCTTTGAGAGGTAGTCATCCAGTAGCTCATCCGACAAAACCAGTAGGTTACATTGGATCCCTCCTCATGCTCTGGAGGAAAATCAAAAGCACCCTATATTTATACACAACATCTTGATATTTTTAAAAAGAATATATTTAATTAGAAAAAAAAATGTTGTAAGGTTTCCAGAATGATCTATTTCTCAGGGGAAAACCTTTGCTATTCAGCCTAACAGTGGCAGCTGTCCAAAAGAAGAATAAGATGTACTTGTTTGCAATGGGTTGAGCTACTGACATTTAGGTATAACAGTAATTCAGGGAATAAAACACTGACAACATGCAGTTCTGAATTACATCATCTTTAACCTAAGATAAAAGTGATTGCAGTGAGTAAGGAAGAGATTGGTTCCATTCCTCATTCCTGCAGGGAGAGTCACTGTGGCCCTATCTGTCAGCCCAAACACTTGAACTCCTCTGCCTTCTCTGGAGGGAATTATGGCTACAATCCAGCTGCATGTACCAGCACCATAAATTCTGACAAGGTCATGAACATCAGTAAATACTGATTCTCAGGAGGTGGATAGACAAAGASAGTGCCCAAACTTACTTACCTTGAAAAGCTCTCTGAACTATAAACAATTCAAGATAAAATATCCTTACAAAATAGAATGAAACAGTAAAAGCATCATCTCATAGCATGATTGTAATGGGTAATGGTCATTTGTTAATACAATTTCAGCCTCCTGTTATTGTTCCCCCAAAGAGAATGTGCTCTGCCATGTACCACCACACCATTTGTTTAGCAACTCTGACAAGACTACTTCACATTGAAGAGTATTGATATTTTAAACCTAACCTTCACTATGCATCTTGCAGGGATTAATTTGAGAATACCACAAARAAGAATATCAACAACATTTGCTTCCAAGCCAGAAGCAGGCACCTTATATCAACTAGTGCTAGCTGGTGGACAAATATACTGCAAGGTCTATGGGGATTTCAGGGTTGATAAAAGTTTATAGATCTAGAGCTTACAAGCAAATACTTTATTACTATCGGATGGTAGTAAATCAAGTGTAAACATTTGCTTTTTTTGTTGGCTCCTGCAGAATTAGCCAGGAGTATTGACTTCAGTGATGGTAAAACTGTCTCCTATACTTACTCTGTCCCCAGAGGTAACCCTTCCAAAGGATACAGCCACAGCTGAGCACCAGGGCAGAAGAGCCTGAAGGGTTCCTGCAACAATTACTTCAGAAATGAGATCAYGAGCATTGCTGATCACATGGAGATCATTCAGTTATGCAGAAAGACTGTGACAAAATTAGGCTTAGGAAAAGAATGAGAGGGAGCTGGGGGACCTACAGAAAATTCATCCAGTTGAAAATGGAGCAAAATAAACCCACTGAGCCCAGCATGGTTTTCTAAGCCTGAGAAACACTTGAAACCAACGACCTGATTTCAAATGAGGCCAGGCACAAGTCACCTCTGCATCGTCTCACATGCTCCTGAACTTTCATATGTGCAGATACCTCCACTCAGACCCTGTTCAGCTCACACTTCATGGATCATCTTTCAGGACTTTTTCTGTTGAATGTGATTGACAACAGTGTGAAGATYAAGCAGCCTTTTATTCTTATACAGCTGTGACTACCATTAATGGAGTAAAGACCAATTGCCTGGCTGTGCAAGGCACAGACCAATGAAAGGGTAGAGAAAGTAGAGAAAGCAGCCATACACTAAGTTGAGCTATTCAAATCTATGATGTCTCCTTGGGGAAAATCACACAACTTTATGATAGTCTCCTGAAGGGATTTTCATGAGCTTTCATGACAAGGACCAATATTTCTCATTAAGAATACTTCTCTACCATTAAAAAAAAAAAAAAAAAAAAAAAAAAAAAAAAAGACTGCTAATACTTTTTAAATTACAAAAATGAATAGAATTCTTTCTTCTTAAACATTCAATACCTTTTCTTTACCTAGAAGACTGTTATATTTAAGCAGATTATGAGACAAACTGATCTTTACGCAGATAATGAGAAAAAAATAGATATTTTCTTAGATACTTTTGAATGAAGAGCAACTAATTTACCAAAAAAGGGGACCACTTGCTAGTATGCAGTAACTACTTGAACACTTTCAACAGTAGGAATGTTCTCACARAGGCACTCATGTATTCTGGCAGTATGTGAACAGAGATAATTTTGATTTAAGAGTCAAAAAATTATTCATTTCTCCCTTATGTATCCATGGGGAATACTAATAGTACTGACTTTCCAGTTCTGTTCACACAGAAATTAGTTATATCATTTCAGAACATGCTGTTTCTGCTGGCATTGTCCCTTAGACCAGGTGTAATGAGAGATTCCTGTGTAGATAAAATCCTTGTAGATGTACTCTGGGGCTCTGTATGGTCTTCATCAAAGTGTCTACTSTCTGTGTCTTCAGTGCTCTTGATATATTCAGTTACTGGACTAAAACTTCTTGAGTACAGCTTCATATGTTTGGTCAACTTGCTCTAATACAGAAGAATCTGATCACTATTAGGACTGAAAAGGAAAAGTGTTTTGGCCAGAACTATACAGACATCAAAATCTACTTTATAAATGAAGATAACTTTTTTAGCAATTGGTAAGAAAGATCAATGAATACTAACGATATAAGTAAAATTCAAAGTCTAGGGAAAGTGTAGAAAAAAAATTAGACATTTCATTGACATGCTCTGGGTCACCTGCTTATTTCTAWACCTTGTAAAAGCTTTTATATGAGCTAAAGAGCTAGTTTTTGAAGCAAAGTTGATGGGATATGGCTTTGCAGTGTCTTTTTTATTATTGATTTGGGTTAAGTATTCATTAGAAGCATCTTGACAATTTAGATGGGCTCTTATTGTACAATAAACTAGTGCAACAAAAGTAGATACCAAAAATCTCTTCTTTAACAAAGAAAATGGAGCCGGTAATCTCAAAAGTACATGTGACTAACAACAGTATTTTCACCCCTACAGTCGTGAAATATGGATAGTGAAAAGTAACTATTTGATTCACAGAGATCATCAGAGGTGTATGAATATTCAGAAAAGATGTGGATATTTGGAATTATGGAAGATTGTAATGACAAAAATAATCTGAATGGTAGCTCATTTATATCTTCTCTTATAYTAAGTCTGAATCATCTTTGTTCACACAGATTTAAAGGAAAAAATCAGGCCATGCGGTTCCTGACATTATTGATTTGATATTTACCATGCTTTAGGTGAACTTGAAGTAAGGAACTTTAAAGGAAAAAGAACATATAAAATAGTTAATTCATAGACAAATAATTTATGCACTCTGCTGGATTTTATCTGTTTGGTTTTTTTCTCCTCAAACATTGCTGACAAATCAAATCATTCTTATCGATTAAAGGCAGAATGTAAGATCCTTGTTTCTTTTTTAAAGCTGGTCTCAAAACTGGATTGTTTAAATTTCATGCCTTTCTAGAGTTCTTCAATTAGGCTAAGAGACATAAAAGCATGAGTAAACGAAAAGCGCACTCTTTCAGTATGTCAACATCACCGAATGACTTGAAACCTCTTCCCAGCTTCTACAAAAATCTGCATAGCTGAACCATCACCAACAATGACAATCTTCTCATCTCTCACAACAGAAAGGAAAAAATTCCACACGGCTCCTGTTGTGCTCCACATGAGCATCAGTTTCTTTTCCACTTGCAGATTGCTTTTGAAGAGCATCTTCTAGTGTTCCTCAGAGAATGAGATTAGTTAACAGGTTTTTCCACTCRGCACATCTGGATAAATCAAATGTTCAGTGTATTTGAAAACTCTAGTTTCATTTGCATGGTATACACTTGATGCACAATAAAACCAGGACTTGCAGTACTTTTTGACTTACACAATGTTTAGATTGATTTGGCATATTGACACTTCAGCTTACTTTTTGTTAAAACATCAATCTTTCAATCTTTTTCCTTATTTATTTATTTATTTATTTATTTATTTATTTATTTTTGCATAGGACTGGAGATCAACACTAGCCATATCAGACAGATGGTCAAAATATATAAGCCAAGTATAAAATCCATTGACTTTTAAAACATTAGTGTTTTAAAACACATAAATGGTGAAAATACACTTACATATTGTCATATTGTCCCAGCACCTGRGCAGAAGCACAGAAGCTTTTGCTGCAGCCAAAGCCTGCCCTTTCTCTCTGYTACTTCACATCTCTGAAATCACACACGCACGAAAGCTGTCTAGGCAATCTTACAGCATTACCAGTCAAGCTGTATGTATTAGGTAGTTGAGGACCAATTGCCAGGCCAAATTTTCATTCCAACGGGTAGGTTACATCTCTCTCAAAGTTCACCCACAGCATGATTTTCAGTGGTGTGTCCCTCTCGCTTCTTCAAAACTCCATCTGTTCAGATCAGGTGTTGTTAAAATGTAGGCCTATAGAGGAAGTTTCTGGTGCAAATGACTATGCAATTGCCATTTCTGCCAGTGTCAAATTCTATTATTTGATAAATCCACAACTATAAAAATTAAAACTAAAAAAAGTACAAGAAAATGAATACAAACAGGAAAGAAATACTCTGTTTTTCCCACTGATATGACTGAAATCCCACTGATAYGACTCAAATGTCCAAGAAACTCACTTAGCAGGAGAACAATCTCTCCCTTTTCAGAGTGAACATTTAGAGACCTAAAGATTTCCAGCATAGGCTCGTAGTGATAAACCTGAGGTAAAAAAATCTTTCCTGTACAACAGGGGTGTTGAGAGAAAACAGCTGGCCCAAAAGTGCAAGCTTATATGGTTAGCTGACCAACAAATAAACATCATTACAAATAACCCTTCTTCCTTGTCCAGCAATCAGTATCGAAAATATTATTCCAAAATATTTTTGAATAAGTCTGACTAGAAGWAAATATTTATACTACTCATGTCTAAATATTTGTAGTAGCTATACCACTAAAATGTTGACCCAGACATGTGCCAATAGTAATACGAGATACTTCCAGTATGAAACAATATATGCAAAACACATCACAGAACTCGGCTCATGCAGCAAGGAGAGGAAAGGGAAGACAGTCTAGACTAGATACTCTGAAGATTTCCTGCCATGGGAACCAGATTTACGTCAAACCCTCTTGCAGTCATGCTCTCATCTGTGTATGTAGACTGCTGAACTCTGAGCATTCAAACCAAGCTGACTATTCAGCCTTTGAAGATAAGGCAGGACAAACAACAAAGGCTTTTTTAGGATCTGTGAACAGTAGTCAAAAAAACCCTCCTGTATCTGGAAAGTTTATTTGAGCTTATACATGGACAGATAACCTGGTCCACAGCCTAAGACATTAATCTAACGCTGTCTCTTACAAAGCCTTTATTCAAACAAAGCCACCTTCACTTTTCTGATATAAGCCTTTTGGGAAAAGCATGGAGCATGTACTGCTTCTGTTGGCAGCTTGCTTATTTTTAATTCTATCTTCCAGCAATCACTGGCAGATATAATGGCTGGAGAGGTTCTATACTTCCCAGCAAGCCTGCTCTTCTTGGATCAACTCCGGTGTTTATTGAAATCAGTTAAGTCAGTTCTCTTGAATCCAAAGGAATTTGAATCAGACCCTTGGACTGAGGCCATCTTGAAAAACACCATGAGGGAGTCTGTTCTCCACTTTAAAGGAACAGAAAAATTCCAGAAAAAATTCTAAAGGGACCACACTAGAGTGCTGGATCAAATAATCTCCAGAAGTCCCTTCAGACCTCAACATTTTTTTTCTGTTTCTGTAATGCTCTTCTCAGGATTCTGTCTTCTTCTCTCTGAAGTCCAAGGAATCTCAGCACTATATTTAACCAAACATTTTGTCGAATCCATATTGGCACATGCAATGAAAATATAAGTGAAGACAAAAAAAGTTTCACAAATGCGCTTCCACATATTACATAGAAAAAAACCCCTAGGAATAGTTGACTTCATTGCTATTATTTCACTACTGGTCTTCACTTTGCCCTTCTCATCAACAGAAATTTTGCACATAACAGACAAGATACACATTTAATAGTGAGTGTAATTAATCACAGATGCAGAATCCCTCTGAGAGTAATATCTTTTCTTTTGCTGACAGTCCTAAAAATAAGAAAAGAACTTCTGCAGCATGGACATTAATTAAGGGGCTTCATGCAAAAATTACTTCATGAAATCTGTGGGTTGTGTTACAGGGGAAGGAAGCTGGTCCTTTCTGGCCTTAAAATGTACAAGCCAAYGGAAAATCAGGCTGGAGGTTCCCCATACAATCTCTGAGATTTCAGTTAATTGCAGATCTCCTTGGAAAATGTCAAAATGTTTCTTGACTTTGGGTTGAGAAACTCKTCTTTGGGATGATATTGAGTGTCAGATATTCCAGGAAAAAAGAGATCAAGGATTTTTTTTTGTTGCCTGACTGAAGATGTTGTGTATGGGTAAGTGAAGTTGTTCTGGTAAATTTGCGCTGCAAAGAAAAAGGCAGATTGAGCACAGTGAGGCCATGGTCCATGCACTTTATGTTTCTATTGGGTCTATTTATGTTTCTGTTCTCTGCATTAGCAGTTTGTTTCTGATCTTGAGTATGCTTTTAAAGTGACGCTCACAACGACCCCCACTTCACACATTTTGGCTCACACTACAGAGCAGTCTTGGAGTGCATGAACTAGACATGTTCTGGATGAAACTGAACTAATGTGTTTCGAGAGTGTACTTAATACTCTCAGTTGGTGCCAGACTAGAGTTAATACAAAATCTAATGAAGCAGCGTGTAAGATGGATGTTGATTTGACCCCACAGATCCACTCTGTATTGGTTCTGCACTTGTTCCATACTTTTTGCTGTGTAGATAGGGTAATTTTTATCTCCAGTTCAGCAATAGTCAGATCAGGACAGAACATCCACCCAAATCCCAGGAAGATTTGATCTTAGACACATGATGATCTTGAATAGAATCCTTCACACTTTAATTGCTCCATTATCGCTGATATATGACAGAATTTCTGGGATCTATCTCATGCACCATCTGCGTAAAATGCACTAACAAATTACCTCAAGCAAGACCTACTGAACCAGATATGCTCTTGCTTATCAGTTTCATTTAATTCTAAAGCATAGACTCTGACCAATTCAGGGGGCTCTTATACTGACTGCATACTGATTGTATTTAGACGGTACATGTAGCTGATCAGTGCATAGCAATTGACTTACATTTGTTTCATACTGTTGACCTACCTTAACAGCTAGAATSCTCAGAGCATATAATGAATGTCAGCTTTCCAAACCCCGATCACCTGTGCTTTGTCTTGTCAAAGAGCAGCAGAGTTTAACAAGTCTGCTTACATGCAATACAAAAGCAAGGACTAAGCAGATATATGCAGTATGAAAGAAGAAACTAAGAACATGCTATGTCCAACTCCTGTTAAGAAGGATGAACTTTCTGTGGTTAAATGTGATTAGGAAGAAGCAGTGTATAGGCTATCCAGCCACCAAATAGCACAACAGAACCTGATGGGGACACACTGTTGTTTTTTATGAGTGTTTGGTTTTAATTGCAATTAAACATTTTTCATGAGTTTACTTTTTTGTATGGAATTAATGCAAACATGTCTTGATATTCCTAAGGTGCAATAGCAGCTAGACAGTATTAAATTCTGTAATAATGGGACTTCTTGAAGATTCATTGCTAATTTTATAAAACTATTCTTCTAAAATCTTACAAATTTGGACAGATTGGCCCTGGACATCAGAGAAGAAATATTTTTAGTGCTATCACTGTCTTCTAAAGATGACACACTGAGGCAAGGTCTTAAGTTTTTCTGCAACTGTTTCAGCTTTTTGTCAAGTCTTTCAGCCTCAAGAAAATGAACTTTATTAATTTGTTCTCCCAGCCTGACTAGGAAAAACAGCAAACCCAAACCAATCAATACATCAGAGTACGGGGAAATAGGTAAAGTGAATGAACCTGTCAGCAAATATTATGGTCTGCTAAAAATCTAATGTCTTCTTATTTCTTGACATGGAAACTCCAGTCCCAATGGCTCACAGTTAATGCAGTTTTCCTAAATTTAGTGACCTGTTATTATACATATGACCTGCTGATCTCCTTGTTCCCTGGTGATTTCAAATAGATTTTTTAATGTTCTACTCTGTAATCAGTTTGCCAGCAGCAAAATGACCCAGTGGCCCTGACATCCTCCAACCCTCYCCCAAATGTTCAAACAGCTTCCTCTGCTACTGAGGTTTTTTTTAAATGATTTTTTAATTTTTCTCTTTGTTTGTTTTAACTCAAGAAACATTTTTATGGAAGGTCATTCCATCATGTGCAAGTAGTTACTTAAAAGTGTCTTTATAACCTTCAAACAGATAGCTTTTTTTTTTTTTAATTTTCACTCTAATTTTCCGCAGCAAAGTCTCTGCATGCTTCCCTTCTGTAAATAAAGTAGGAGAAAAATGTCCTTAGGTCTCTGAAGGTGAAGTAAAAAATTAATTACTACCCACTCTGATTAACTTATTTTGCAAAGCAGTTTTAGCAGATATCCCCTCTGGAAAATTTTCTTAATTGCTTCCTGAAGGCAGTATGCCTGTGACTAGTTCCTGGCATTGTTAGGGAAATATTGTACTGTGATTTTTGGTGCTATGCACACACTGTAGTACTTAGAGAGAAACAAATCTCAACACTCTTATTCATAATGTCCTGAACTTTAATAATTAAGAAGGAAAGAAGCAGTCAACTGTCAATTAGCTGCATTTTCATGAGGTTCTTAAGAAATAAAAAAACTTGCATTCTGGCATGTATGTCAAAAACTTCCCCAATTATGCAAGTCTTCTATCCCCAGAAGATGGGAGATGTTATACTCCAGCAAACTCAGAGTTTTCTTCCCAATATGAAGATATACACACACACACACACACACACACCCCCACACCCCTAAAACTCTGGGTGGAGAGGGATTTTAGAGATGAGCATAAAACCCTATCTATAAGACATAAAAACATAAAATCAGCTCAGGAAAACAAACATCATCAGGCTACTGTGACCTGCTAAGAATATTGTTTATACAGGTAGGAGTTAAACAGCAAGTCTGCATGCTTCACTGATCAGCTTTGCAAGAATGAACTGCACTGGAGTTTCTAGTAATTTTWTATCTTGGCATTTAGAAATGGTCAGTGTACTTTCTATTTCATACATAGAAATAAAAGAAAAATTGAAAGAAAATCCTATAAAAGGAAGTAGAATAAACCAAAAGGAAAAAAAAAATGAGCTTGAGACTTTTAATGTCGGTGGTAACTGCAATTAGGAATCACTATTTTTTTAGACAGTGCTTAGATAGATGGTTATACTATGGTATGTTGCAGTGATTCATTAAAATGTGATGAACTAAAACCAGTGTGTGAAGCCAACGTAGCCTACTCTGCGTGTATGTGCCATRTGCAGTATAAGAATGTACTGATTATGTTTTACCTTTTATTGCACCTATATGAATTTAAACAAGCACTTAAAGCAACTAAAATAAATATTTTGACCTCTCTTACACTCATGAAGGTACACTATCTATTAAGATTACAAGATGCATCTGTACTGAAAAAGAAAATAGAGACTTGTGTCCATGAAAATGCACTGTCACATTTATTTTACAGAACATTTTAAATGGAATATCAGGGGAAGACAGCTCATCACTGATAAATTATCAAAATACCGAGCATACAACACTCACTACTGCTCTCCTACTCTTTTACAACACTTGGTAGGTTTTTATCTTCAACCAGCCTAACTTCATATTCTGCCTCCAGCTGCTAGGTCAAAACTGCAACAGACAAGAAATAGGTGGACTGTGTTAGACAAAATGAAGCCAAAGTTACCACAMAAGGCAAAAAATAATCATGCGTCTTAAGTGGTGTGCCAGCCACATTGTACGCAACAGATTCTTATAGACAACCAGGGGTGGCAGAAATATCTCACCTTGGCCCACAAAGAGTTGGGAGGGAATGGACATAAGTAGTTAAACGTTGGATTTTATGCCAACATTTATGCCAATATGCTAAATTAGATAACCAATGTTGCAAAAAGATACCAAACTTAATATTTGTATGTGGATCTGGAGGAATCACAATTATATCTGCAATGCAAGTGACTACAATGCATTATGTTTCTTATAAATAGGGCACTGTACAATAATCATCCTTCTTGCATTAGGCAAATTAATATGACTAATGGAGCATAACTGCAAACCATCAATCGTGTGTGCATTTTTTTCCAGAAGGGKTGGGGGGGTAAATTAGGAGATATCTCCTTACAAATGAATTGCTAATAAATAAAACAGGGAGGTGGTATCAATTGTCACTGATCAAGGATACTTAATATTCACATTTCTGTAAAATTAGCACTCATCAGTGTTCCCTGCCCTTGTTTTTCAYTTTATTCCAGAGGGGTTTCCATAGCAACTAGGTCACGTGCCTGATTTAATCCCCAAAACTGTAACAATACAGCGAGTTCTTGCTGAAAGAGAATCACCCCCACCTCCGCAAAAGAAGAGGCAAATTTTTTGTGTAACCCCTTACATGTCATGATAATGGTTGCTGTACAAAAGTATCTCTGAGAGTAAGGCAGTAAATTCACCATTCTTCTCCTTTAATAAGCAACGGATTGTGGACACCAATATGGCAGGCTTGAATACAACTCACATCCAGAGTTTGACCCAGGACTCCGGCAGCATTTCCTGAGCGGAAAAAGGGACCTGTCACCAGTACTCTCAACTGGGTAGTACTCACCCATCACTGCTTATTACTTTTACAATTCAGATAGTATGACTGGAGAGAAAACCTCACAGCTCAAGTAAAATTTGTATTATTTATATGTTAGCAAGGTGTTCCCATCCAAAATATTTACAGAGGTAGAAGATAAACAAGGTGAAAGGAGCTGGGTGTTTTTCACTTTTAAGCGCAAGATAGACTACAAGAGATAGCTATTTTTATGGGAATTTTGRTCATAAAAGTTAACATCTGAATGCAAATCAAATTTTTTCTAACATGAGTTTTATATGGCAATGATGGCCACGAGCTAAAGGATTTGAGTGAGTGCATTGTGTTCTGTGCTACCCCTGTACAAATAATAACCTGCCAAAAATTCACAGAATTGCGACCCTATTCTCTTAAGTAGCCCATCTTGCAATATATGAGTATCCTGAAATCCCAGAGCTCTGCCTTCCAGGAATGGCAAGGAAAGAGACAAAATAAGAGCTCAAGAACTGGAGTTTTTGTTTGTTTGTTTGTTTTCTGAAAGATTAAACATAAATCAAGTAGGAAATAGAGTATAATGGATTATATATTCATCTGCATTAGAGCATGCCAGTTCAACCTGATATCTTTAATGAGGAAGTAGAAGGTATCGCTGATGACAGAAAGTTAATAGGTTCAGTCAGTGGAGAGGATCGGCCTGTTAGACAGCAAGACTTGAGTTACTGTTGGGTCTGGACCAGTGCTACAAGTACAAAAAAAAAAAGCAATAGTGCAAAATGAAAGTCATGAACTACAAGAACTTCTGTCAGAAGGTCCGATTTTATCAGCTGGAAATGACAGGGAAAGACAAAGTTTTTGCTGCACCGGCTAATTGGAGGATCGATATCACTAAAACTAAAAGACACTTCTGTTAGCAAAGTCTTTTTTCATGGAACAGAATCACTGTTTTCTATTAATTCTATTAAAACAGCTTGAAGTTTACCTGGACTTGTGATAARATATCATGTTCTGGGGCAACAGGCTATGTACAGTCCAAGAAATACTGTTTTGATGTGACCCACCAAGACAAAATTCCATTGTGATCTTTGCTAGGGTTTTATTTTCTTTCTCTTTATAAAGCTGTGATTTCACAGTCAGGCAACCAGAAGAAAACATCAGGCAGAASACATTCTGGAAAACATTTCCAACATTGTATGCAAAGTCCTCTGAAGGCAATGAAAATATTCTCATTAATTTTGTTTTGCTTTAGAAACAAGATGTAAAAATGCAAAGGCCATTTTAATACACATTTCATACCTATAGTTATGTGCTTTTGATAGAAAATCAAGAGAGAAAAGGCAGGAAAGGATAAAGATAGTGTTTCAGGAGCTGCAATATAGACATTCTGGTAACCTTACCATGCAGCAAGTTACCGAACCAGATACACCATTCAGTGCTAGTCCAAAAGATTATTCAGTCTCTGGGTAAAATTCATTAACCTTTAAGTAYCACTTAACTAAATCCTCCTCTACAAGTGTCTACCTTATTGTGACAGCCAAAAGTTGTTTAAGGCCTTAAGAGGTAGAGATAGCCTAGTATGCCTCTCTCCACTGATACAAAGTACACTGTATGTTATTGACTTGCAAATTTTGACAATAAAATAAAAAAGAAAGTGAATGTCATTACAAGGTTTTGTTGTACTTCTGTTATAATTTGCTGCTCTGCTACAGTGTTTTGCAAACAAAAGAATAGTTGCCATAGCTACCAATTAATATTATACCTCTGATTTATACAGAAAATGCTTATTTTATTTCTTAAAATGGATTTTTATAAGAATATGGATAACCCAAGCAACCCGATTTGTAAAGCTGATAGTTGAGAATTCTGAAAATCCTACTTAGACTGAAAATGATTATGTGGGGTGCAGGAAATATGATTTAGTTTCCAAAGAGGAAAAATGGACTTTAAACAAAAGTTATTCTGCCTTAAAACAGAAGAAATAATGCAGATTCCCAAAGAAAAGGAATGTGGTTGAAGCTGAAACACTGAAGATGAAAATATGTGAAACAAACTCTAAAACAGGACAGACAAAAATTAAGGTGACCATCTAGTGTCTTAATGTATTGAAGAATTGGGGTTCTAAAATCTAAAATCATTTCCAGAAGGTTTCTAAGGAAAAAAAAAAAAAAAGGAAACCAAGAATGTCGTACTTACTTGTTTTTTGCTACAGTACTGGAACACCAAATGAGGACACCTCTGTGTCACCTCTGTGAGACAATGTGAAAGCTATTCTACTATCTTAGGATGCAGAAACAAGCAAAGTGCAAATTGTTTGTAGGAGATTACCTGTACACTTATAATTTGTCAAGTGACTCTCAAACAGATTTAAATAAAGTTTTTATTAAAAATATGAATAAATACAAAAATTAGCATAAGCGAAGCTACTACATAAATTCTCCAAATTAAATAAAGAATAGCCTTTTTTTTTTTTCCCCCCCCATAATCGGAAGCAAGGTCATAAGAAAGAGGTGATTAATATGCCCAGATCTTCAAAGCACTGGATATTTAAAGCAGATAATCAAACTGAACTGTGGATGAGAAAATTACTTTGTCATCTTAAATCATGAAAATTTACAGAGGAGTCAAATTTTTCCCATTTAAGATACTTAGCCAATGTTCCAKACAACATCATGTTTGTTCTTTCCACTGAACCACTGAAGGACAAAGAGATCTCTAGGACACAAGTGTCTGTAGGGCCCAACAGCCTCATTTGCTTGCAGAAACTTGCAAAACTGAACTGCCCAAACAGATAATAATTGTCTTGTCTCTGCTTCAGAAAGTATAACAACACTCAAAAMCAAACATACTGTGCAATAATACTGRGATCACAGTCTCACATGCAGCCTGCCCTTGCAGTAGGGTCCTCTTWTTGGCATCTRCTATTCCCTGACTAGATTTTTCACAGCCCCTAACCATCATGAGATTTAGAAACCCTATAATCTAATCTTCTTGTCTTGTATGCACTGTTCACTGCGCAACAGAACAATTTCCTCTCATCACTTGTGACATACAGAACACMCTTCTGTCCGACTTCCAAACAGATGCTCTAAACTCCCTGGGGGCAGTTCTCTCCAGGGCAATGCTCTCTGAGCTGCAGGTCTGCTGCATGGCCTAGAGCTATGGTTAGCAGGTGTTCTGATAGGAAGGATGAGCAAACAACAAATGTTTCAGCCCATTCCCATCAGCCAGCAGCATCTCAAGGTTAATGGAATATCAACAAAGGTAGGTTTTAATAGATGGAATAACAGTTTAATTACAGACACTTTATGATTACTTTGTCCACAGAGGAGAGCATTATCACCTGCTAATGTTGGAGAGAAAAGATGTCAGGAGAACACTAGCAGAGACAAAAATGATAAAAGAACATAGATTTGTTGTTATAGCAAGAGAGCAGAGGATAACAACCATCACCTCACAGGTACCTGTGGTCACACACACACAGAAAGAAAAGTTTTGGTGTAGCCATCTTATAGCCTCATAGTACAAGTGAGTGGTAGAGGTAGGTATTGAAGTTCTGCTATTCATGACTGCCCAGGGAGAGCTTGCCAGCCAGGACCACGATTCACCCCAAGAAGTAAACTGCCCAGCAGTGTTCAGTTTTTAACTCAGTCTGTCTTTGGTTTACTTAAATTGCTGTGACTCTCAGTGGGCAAAAGATCAGCCAGGTGAAAGGAACTGATAGATGTACTTGCTTTACCTAAATTATTATAGCTTTTAGCAAGCAAAGATCCTGACAGGTGAAAGGAACAGATAGAGGCAACACCAATAAATAAATAAAACTTTAAGGAAATTCTTTTTTTTTTCTCACACTATAAAATGGCTTGTCTAAAATGTGCAAGATAAACAAAAATCCTGGTTTGTTTGCTGTAGCAGATTGACTTATATGTTTTTCATTCATGGCCTTTCTTTTTGTGGATCAGCCAGATAGCCTATGCTTAAGCCAATAACAATTTYGCTCACTTGTACAAGAAAGGCAGCAAAATCAATATGAAGAGTCACTCAAAACAAGAACCTAATAAAGYAGCACGCTTAGTTTTCTGGCAATTRTATTCAATCATGATTTGAATATGAAGTTAATAAAGGTACATGAATTCATACCTGCATTGTAACTGACAACCTYAGCATTCTTCAACATTTAACCCAACATAAACTACAACTGTAGGTCTTTTCATAGATATAGATGTAACCTTAAAGAACATTCCTAGAATTGAGATTACAAAAAAAAATCCTTACTGATCAGTTTATGAATCCCATAATGAATTTCCCATATATATTTCACATTTTTAGCCAATAAATCTATCACAGTATTTGCAAATCAACTGTCAACATCAAACAATGAAAAAACAGAGTTCCTCTTATTGTTATTTTTTTTTCATCTGCACCAGCTCTAAATATAGCCATCAAAGAAAGTTCACCATCAGCTGCTAAGTCAGTGTGGCTTTAGAAAGCAATTCCCCAGGCCTTCTGTGGTTGCTTTCTAATCACCTCATTTTACAAGAGCTTGATGGAAAAGATTTACACTAGCTCGTGATCAGTCCTGCTTCAAACTTGCACAGCGACAGGATTAGCACATCTAAAGCTTTGAAGGTTGGGGGGAAGAGAGCTTGAACCTATTAGAACAGTCTGGTGTTTTAAGGACATATTCAAGGTCTTTTTTTTTTAAAAAAAAAATCAACATCAATCTAGGTTTTTCCCATTGAAATCTCCTGTTTTTACTGTAAAATATTACATGCAGCTGTTTCAGTTGCTTTTATAAAGTCATCTTCCCCTCTGTGTGGAAAATCTCAGTGTCAAGAACCTACTATCCCTAAAGGAGACAGAACAGTCCTAAAACTTTATTCAAATAAAGGGAGAGCTCATTGGACACACCCCTGTGAGATCTCTCAAATTRCTGGAGGGCACAGCCCCCTTTTACMCTAATTTCCCAGCCTAAGTCAGCYCTCTCCTTTTCCCCATTGGCCAAGGTACTCAGAAGTTACAGGCTTCCCATCTGCCTACATCAAACTCCTGCCAGCTGCTTTCACCTAAAGTCATCTGACTCCTTTGTCCCCCTCACTTCTGGCTCCACTCRGTCTCCCCCTTGCATTTATTCCTTTGTCCTGCTCATCAGTGGGACTGTGGGGCAATTCTCTTATTTATAAAGACTTAAACTTGTATGTTTCACCCACCTTTAAGCAATATTTTTTTTGCATGTGGCTATCTGTGTTTCTAGTTTCAGGGTAGAAACTGTTTCAATTAGGCAATWTCCTGTCTCTGTTTTGTGGGATTTATTTTTTGCGTATTTTGTCTAAATGKTGGTGCCAGATAGTTGAAACATATTTGAAATACAGACTGTTGGGGTGTAGCCTTGGATCTCACTGCTTCTAACATTGCTTTTCATTGGAAAGCATCTTCGTTTCTTCATATGCACAAGAACCACATGAATGCTAATCACATAAGGCCTCTTCAGATGTTCATCTGCCTCTCCAAGTCTCCTCTGCAATTTCCCAGACCCTGAGGCATAGATTTCTTATCACCATTTCATAAAAGATCAGCTCCTATTTAAAGGAAGTGGACTCATTTAAAAATTAAGCTGGTGAATTTCATAGCTGGAAAACATGAGCCATATTCATAAACATTAACATATAAATTCACTTTTGAATTAGTTGCAGATTAATATTTGTCCGTCGTTCAGAGAGGTGAAGGACATCTGTGGTGCAAAAGGAGCTTCAAAGTATTTTGAAAAACTGATAGAAATACCTATGAATAGATCCAAATTACAAAAATTCTATGTGGAATCCGCAATTCTGTACGTACAAACCAACCTTCCATCCTCCTAAAAGGATTTTTTTTTTTTTTTTTTTTTTTTGTTTCTCCTGGTTTGGTAGTTTTGAAATACTGCCTCAATTGTCAGCTAGAACATAATCTAACTCCCCTTAGGTTAGAATACCTGAAGTATGCCAACAGTGCTTCAAAACCACAGTATCTTACTGAGTATCTGCTGTGAGAATTTGCACTATTGTGCTGAGTAAATATACACCTTAGATTATGTCTTCTTTGTACAGCTGTTTGAAAAATTGGATTTCTGTCTTGTGGATTTCAAAGACAGGTTTTGTTCCAGTCAGAATACAGAATCAAGTTCCTTCCCTTTCTCGTTTTCAAAATTTATGTAATAAGACATATCAAAGGTGAAACTAAATATTTCAGTAAGGAAAAAATGAAACATCTTGATGATTTCTTGTAGAAAATATTGACTAAATTGATATTTTCCTGAAAACTGTTTAGGAGTTATCACCTCAGAATTTTCTATTGAAAAAATGTTCACTTGGACTATGCCAATCCATGTCAATAAAAATTATTTTGACAGATATTCTAGTTTTTTCAAAAGTCCCATGAAAAGTTTGTGCTTCAAAGTGTTTTATATTGTATTTAATTCTACTTGATACTATCTCCTGTCATGTCAGCAGTGTAAGCACTGAATGTTGCATGTATGTATGCTCTTTATCTGAGCATCTTTATCTCTTCTGTTTTGTCTAGACTATAGTCATCCCAAAATTTGAGAGTGAACTTAGTTTAAATACTAATTTAAATTAGTGATAAGTAACAAAGGATTTCATTACATTTTGTAAAGTGGGGGACAGATTTTTACTGGCTGCCATTTTACACGAGTATAATTCAGTGAATTGCCTTAGAGTTATTTCTGATTTACATGACTTAAAGCAAGACAAGAATCAAGTTGAACATGTTCATCCTTTATTATTTCTTAACATTAAAAATTAACCATCACTTAAAGGTCTTGAATGTTGGTTTAGTTCAGGAAGGACATCCTATGCAAACTGTTCACTTGAGCTTTCCTAGTTTTAACTATATTGCTCTAAACTGCTTCCTGCCGTGGTAATAGCTCATGACAGCCTCATGCAGCCCCTTGTCATTATTTCAAAACACACACAGAGATAAAATTATCCTGTTTCATCTGATTTGATCATATTCTGTCTTTAGTCACATTGATGGGCTGAGGTCAACTGTATAAGGTTCAACAAGGCAAAGTGCCAGGTCTTTGGTCACAAAAATCCCTTGCCATGCTACAGGCTTAGGGCAGAGTGGCTGGAGAGATGCAAGGTAGAAAAGGATCTGGGAGTGTTCGTTGACAGGTGGCGAACAYGAGCCAGCAGTGTGTCCAGGTGGCCAAGAAGGCTTGTACAAGCTTGATACAAGCCTGGCTTGTATCAGGAACAGCATAACCAGCAGGACCAGGGAAGTGACTGGCCCCCTRTACTCAGCACTGGTGAGGCCACACCTCGAATACTCTGTTCAGTTTTGGGCTCTTCACTGCAGAAAAGACATTGAGGTGCTGGAGTGTGTCCAAAGAGGGGTGACAAAGCTGGTGAAGGGGCTGGAGCACAGACCTTTACGAGGAGTAGCTAAGGGAGCTGAGGTTATTTAGTCTGGAGAAGAAGMRGCTCAGGGAAGACCGTGTTGCTCYCTACAGTTACATGAAAGGTGGTTTTAGTGGAGCAGGGGTTGATCTCTTCTCCAGAATAACTACCAATAGGACAAGAGGAAATGGTCACAAGTTRTKCCAGAGGAGGCTCAGGTTAGATATTAGGAAAAAATTCTACACAGGAAGAGTGCCCAGGCATCAGTATAGGCTGCCCAGGGAAGTAGTGTAGTCAYTGTTCCTGGCAGTGTTCAAGAAACGTGTAGCTGAGGCACTTAGGGACATGATTTAACCAATACGATGTTGAAGGATTTATGGTTGGACTCGAAGATCTTGAAGGTCTTTTCCAACTATAATGATTCTATGTTTCTATGATCTATGTTCCTTGTTAAAAAATAGTCATAAGCAGAGAGAAATAAGGGAAATAAACCACTGAGTCATAGAGAGAAATAATTAATTTGAAGTAAAAGAAGCAGTATATATGACTGGTTGCCATAGGTATAAAGATCTTTTAATACCTTGCCAAAAAAATACAAAAAGAATTTTAGTACCTTCTTTTGCCAATTCCTGTAATTACTTCTTTTATATTTCRACATGAACATTACATATAGCTAATGTTCAAGTTTAGCTAACTTTGGAAAACACCTTCTAAGATATTTCAGATGAGTTTATTMTTTCCTTCCTTTTCTCTCTCTCTCYGTCTCTACTTTTTCTAATTTATTCAATCTTCTAGAAAAAAATAAGATATAATACTGACTTGGCTTCTGAAAAAGGAGATCCCATAGATTTCATGCCTAGATGATTCTGACTGAAGAGTATCAGGCAGTTGCTTGCCGAAAATAGCTGTGGCAGAAAATGAAATACTGGATATTGATTATGACACTCATGAAAAATATTGATATATCATATGCAAAAAAGGAGTATAAATTAACATCCACCTGTCAAGAAGATGACAGATATCTATCATAAATATYTATATAGTCTTTTCTTTCAGGCTCAGCAACCTGCTCAAATGTCATTCAATTAAAAAAAAAAAAAAAAAGAACTGACAAATGACAAGCTTTGTCATATACCCAATCATATATCATAAATTTTGTCTGTAAGATGTGTTAAGCCACAAAGATAAAAGGAGACAGATGATTAAAATCATTTGACTCACTTGCTTGAAGTGTTAAACTACCAGATTTGGAGTCAGGAAGGAACTCTCTACCAAAGGAAACTGTTAGGACAGCTGGAGTCTTTTCTTTTCTCTGTAGAAGAAGGCTTGGTCTACTCCCTGGGATCAGCTTTACATATTCACCTGATTCTCATTGCTCCTACTGATGCCTTTGAACTGTCCTTCACTCTCAAGGGGTTTTTTTTCAGTGTTTTGCTCTAAGGATCTTAAACTTTCTACAGGATACACAGCAATGCTTTCGTAGAAGGTCACAAACACAGTAAACGTTCTCATGGTCCTTCTGGACTGAACATCTGCAACAATATGAGTTAAACTCAGTGGTCCAAATGGCCCATTCCACTCCTCAGTTACAAAATATTAAGAACTGTATCTTTCCAGGGCCTGCTGTATTTTATAGTCAGAACTGTGCTTTACAAAGCTAGTAGCTTTATTCTTGAGTGAAATACACAAGTTTGTGTGTTCACAAATAAGAGAGTTCCCCCACTATTGATTTGTGTGTTCACAAATAAGAGAGTTCTCCCACTATTGAGCRGAAAACACAAGTTTGTGTATTCACAGATAAGGGAGTTCCCCCTAGTCTTGCGCTGACAAGCGGGACACAGAGCGGAGCCAGGAATGAGGAGGACAAATGAGTCAAGTGACCTTAGGTGAGAAGAGCTGGCAGGAGGCAGGGGGTCTGGTGTAGGCGGGCCAGGAAGTCTGTAACTCCTGAGTACCTTGGCCAATGAGGAAAAGGAGAGGGCTGACCTCGGCCRGGAAATTAGAGTAAAAGGGGACTGTGTCCTCCAGCATTTTGAGAGACCGCACAGGGGTATGCCCTTTATTCAAATACAGTTTTAGGACTCCTCTCTCTCCTTTTTGGACATTCAGTTGTTGGCAGTGAGATTTTCTAAACAGTCTTAACTTCAGTAATGCTTTTCATTAGTTGTCCAATTCCTTCCTCTTCTCCCTCATACTACTATTGCATTGTAAAACTATCAATACAGAGGTTTCAAAAACATGTTTAGAAGTAATATCATTATTATTACTGTGTTTTTCTTTGCTAATGACAAATAAGGCCACAGAATTAATGAGACTTCCCAGTGCTGTACGCTCTTAAATGTAAAAAAGACAATGTAAGGGCTTATGATCTATAAAYAGAAGAGTGTGGATGCTTTCCATATCTCATTCAGTTAAGCTTAAAATGAGAATATACTATGCTTTAAAAACTAACTTAAAGGCTTGAAATATAGACTTCCATTCAGTGATTTTCATTACTTAGACAGATGTCACATCTGCCCCCTTTGCATTAGAAAAAAATGAACTGTAATGAGCAGTCTTCTAAAATGGGTTTGGATTGATCCTAGATTGACCTGTCYATTTTTTGTGTGTGTTTTTAATGTATTCATGACCCAGATTTCTAAAATGAAATGACACTAAAATGACACTTTTTTTTTTTTTCTCAGACCTAAGAAATTAAAGCATTAGAAAGAACTTAGTAGGAAGATGCATATCCAGTGTTTGGGTAAATCTGTTTTATGTACCCTAATCTACTATAGGGACTTWCCTAGATAATCTAATCCATCACCCATGATAAAACACCAAAAATCACATGGAAAGTAGCGAGAATGCTGAGAAAAGAAAAGAGAAAAAAGAAATGACCTCTCACTCAGATTCCTGCAGTGCTGTAGTGTGGCTGGTTCTTCTCCTTGTTAAAAATTATATCAATCTTTGAAAAATGAGATTCATGCTATTCAGGGGGAAAAAAAAAAGGTATTCAAGTAGGAATATAATTTACAGTTATTTTTCACCTATTGGTTAAAAAGTATATTATCTATCTGCTTCATCAACACATGTCACTTTATCCCCAGAAAATGAAATATCTTTATGGAAATCATTTATTACCACATAAAGTGGAGAGAAGCAGCTGCAATTTTCCAGCAGAATTATAGGCCATCCAAATCTGCAGGATCTGAAAAAAATACAAAAGAAGTGAGCTTGTGCTAACAGCTTGCCTGCTTTTCTGAAGGCTCTCTGGCTCAGCAGCAGCCAGCCTCATGGGGAATAAGCATTCACAGGTTTACAACACCTCCTGTCCACTGACTCCTCAACAGTTCACCTGCCAGGCTGCAAAACTGCCAAGGTGATTACATTTCTAGGTTTTCTGGCTGCTTAAGTTTGGAAAGATATCCTGTAGATAAATGGATTAAAATGATTTCAGACTGTAAAAAGCTGCAAGGCTGACAGCAGTTAATCTGATAACTCTAATCCAGATGAAACACCATGAGCTTTCACCTGGTGGACTAGCCATGGTCATGCCATGAGCAACTGTTGTCAAAGTGTCGTTGTTACTGTTTTCTAAGTGATCATCAATAACCAACTTGGCCACAAATAGTTGACACCAGCATAGGACAAATTCAAGAGCAAAATCCCCATTTCTAATATGCCGCAAGGGGTGAGTAGAAGATATTAAGATATATCTTATTGTTTTGGTAGTAGCAGATTTGTTGACTGAAATCCCCAGACAGTCGCAAGAAGGGATTTACACTCTGTGTGCTCCAGAGGAAAGTATCTTCCCAATATTTCTAATTACAAGTGAGGGCTTAAAAATCTTCTTATTCTTTCTCCTTGATTGATTTCATAGCTAAATTAAGAGCTCATGGATTATTTTCTACGATAAGCATTAAATGGATTATGCCATGTGTAATAGTCCCCTTTAATGAGTAATGGGATTCTCAGATTCTCAGGCTTTGTATGCTCATGAAACACCATTGAGAGCTAAAGTCTCTTAAGGGGGGTCTCCAGGCTTTGCCTTCTGATACTGCAATTCATAAATTTCCCTCTGACCCATTTGAGGGGCTAAAAACAAGCAAAAAACCCTGAACAATACAGAGGGTTCACAGTGATGGACCACAAAGGGGCTAGTTGTTTTTTCCAGACACATGTTTAAATACAAAGTTTATAAACCTCAATTATAACTTCTCATCTCGTCTTCTCTCAGCCAATCTGAGACCACTGCAGTGACAGACACTTTTTTTTTCACTTGTAGAATTACTAAACCACCCTTCTAAGTTTTCCAACTTACCTATAAATTGAAAACAAATATTTCCCTAGTTGAAAGAAAGATTCAGTCATTCGTAACTTCCTAAAATATTTCCCTAAATTTAGCACACAAATGCTAAACTAGAAGAATGCTTTGGGCAACTTTGTATTCTGACTGAACCGCTAAAATCCTCTTTTAGTAAAAAAACAACAGAGCAATGCCCTATTTTAGATTTTTTTTTCTTGAAAAAACTTCTGTCAAATGCAGTGGCCCTTAAAATTAGACAGTATGCTATGAAAGGCAATATCCTGAGCTAGATACTCATTAGTGAAGAGGATGGCAAAGATCTCTTAAAGTTCAACACCACAAAGATGTGTTCCTTATTAGCAGCACTAAAACAAGTAAATTATTTCAGGATTGCTACACAAATAATAGATTTTCTTTCCCTTAAAACCAATCTTACAGAGCAGTTAGATTTTTTAAAATATATTTAAAATTTGGTGGAGAAATGGGTAAATAGGGTTAGTCCATATGGGAAATTTTTGTTTATTTGGATTTTCACTGGTGTTGTAAGACACATACTGTTTATATATAAATATATATTATATATTATATACATATATAATTATATATTTAGAGAAGGGAAAAATAAATACATGTTTCATGTATATCATATATACATTGTTTACATACACACATTCTGTAGGCTCAATACAAAACCAGAGGTATAAAAGTGCCTCAAGAAGCTTACTTCCCACCTCTGACTACATTACTTCCTTAAACAGAAATATGAAACACCTTTAGGAAGTGTGATTAGATGGACTCTGTTGTGACACAATATTTTAAACTAGTTTTCTCCATAGAAAGCGACCTGAGGGACATGAATAAGCACACTATAAAGGGTGGGAGATATATGTAGACACCTGCGTCTGAGCTAGTTGCTTTAGGCTCTCTTTACTGTCAATGGAGAAAAAAGTAAACAACCTGAGACATGATTCATCTATCATTGGAGTTTGTGGCTAAAATAATTTGAATGAATCATGCCTTAAAAGTGTCTATCTCTATTTAAAGGTATTTGGGGTGACTAACTCAGAGATAAGCTTCTATGCTGCGGATAACAATGTTAGGTGGGCAGAAGCTCTCTTGGCTCTTTGTATAAAGATTATGAATTAAACTGAAAATTAACTTTTCTATTCCTTTCTTCTTAAWGTCAAGCTCTCCAGTGAAACATTTTGACAGTAAATAAAGTTGCCCTGGTTTTGGCATGAATACTACTGTGCTGACTGTAGCAGGAGAGGGAAGAAAGGCGGAATTTTATAGATGTTCCCTTTCCATGAAGAGCTGGCTGTGTGCTCAGCCCAGTGCTGATGAATCAGAGTCCCTAAGTCACCTGTCACAGAGGCAGCACCGTGACATAGGTGTCCTGCTTAGTGCTACACACTTGTTCTCTTGTGGCCAATAGGAAATGATGTTTGCCTGCCCTTGAAATTATATATTTTTTCATGTGAGAAGAGTGTCTTGCACTAGTTATTTCAAATCAAATGTTTGCTAAGGATCTCCAACTGATTTTTGATTCTAAGGATAAGACTGATATTTGCTTCTAAGAATAGACATCACAGGTTAGACATCTATCAGGTTAGAAGTCTAGCTCCCACAGTGTCATATCTGAAAATGGGAGCTGAGTACTTAGTTTTGTGATGTCCTCTGATGTCATAGACTGAACTGACAACAGATGAATGAAGAAAGGTAGATAGTGCACAGTAAAAAACAGGRAAGACTTAAGGCTCCCTGTAAATTTGTTTCTCTCTCCCTTGACTTAACATTCCTTTGCAGAGGAAACCTAMTTTCAGAAGTTTTGTTAAGAGCACATTAACAGGGCTTGTCTTTCTTTTTAGGCTTTTAGACTAAAGAAATTAATAAGGAGAAAGAATGCTTGTGGAAGTAGTGGTCTTAAAAAGTTTTTATTTGAAATCTTATAACACCCAGTTTGATGCTTTAGTGCAGTATTCTCATTAATTTAGTTTCAAAGTTCATTAAGATATAAAATACTTGACTATACTTTGAATCAGATCTTCATTATAAGATATGACAGTAGTAATTAGAGCTGATTTTATTACTCATAATAGCAAAAAGTAGGATATATATATTTTTTTTTCCATAGTGCTAAAGAAAATTTCATAAGCTTTAGACTAAATGCAGATTTTACTGATGCAGCCAAGTTCCCCAAAGGAATTTCTCCTTAATACTTTTTTTTTTATATGTATACTTCAAAGCAGAACAGGCAATCCAGCCCTTAAACTATCCTGCTTACAGATAGGCTGACTCTGCTTTATGTTAAAATCATTTTACATTTCTAGATCCTTTTTTTAGACCCACTTACATTATGAGAAAAGTAAGCCCTTAAAGTAAACAAAGAATTATACACAGATTTTATGAACATATTGTTCTGTGGATTTGTTGTTATTAATGCTTTACGCACTGTCTGCAGATTCTTTTGTTAACTGTTGATCCATGATATTTGCACTTAGTGTTCTACTAATGAAGTACGGTTCATCACCTACAAAGTCTTGTCTGCTCTTTGGCCCTCTCCTATTAAATATAATAGAATCAGGAAAAGCATACGGAGAAGTGTTGCAGCTTTGAATTTGTAATTTACAATTAAAAGTATATCATACTAGAAAATGATGATTCTTTTCCCATTTGAACTTCATAGGGTAGCATTGCTTTAGATATTTCTTAAAATAATTGACTGGATGTACTACTAAAATTTAGTTTCATCTTGTTGTAGTCAGGCAAATTCTACCCATAATGAAGTACTCTAAAGAACTCAATAAGCTTTTTATCTTTTTCTTTCTATATTTGAAAATATTCAGGACTGATAGGAATGGGGTGACATTTTCTTCCCCCATGTTTGAAAACATAAAGCAGACAAATGATTCTTAATTCATCTTAATTCATCAGAAGGTCTCTTGCAACTCCAGTTCTTCTATGATTCTGGGGCCATCTGAACCACACAAATATTTTCTGCAAGTAAATAAAAGAGAAGCACAGACGAGACTCAAATCCATTTATTTATTTGCATTTAAGTAAACTCTTTCAGGATTTATCTTTGGATGTGGCAAATGTCCAGTTTTACAGTACAAATAAATGACTGCTGCTGAACTCAAAAATAGGGCTAAATCAAACAGTACAGCTGATAGGAAAAGCAAACATAGCCATTGTGGGAACACATACAAATAACTCTTTGAACAAATAAACCCTTCTCTGTTATTACTCTCAAATTTAAAAATTCTGTGCTGGAAAATAGTTTTGGATGACAGGGAAAGAAAGAAGTGCTGTGGCACTTAGGAAAATCCCATTGCTGGCTGGTGCTCCCCCAGGCACTGTTAACAGCCCTCAGCCTGAGCTAGTGGAAGAACACTGTCGTAGATGTCTGCATGCTTTTCAAGACAGACAGGCCTGGAAGGCGAGATGGTGGAGTTGCTCTTTATGTGAGAGCTCAGCTAGAATGTACTGAGTTCTTGGCTAGGTGTGAATAACAAGCAAGTCAAGAGTTTAAGGATGAAAGAACAGGCTAACCGGCTTGACATTGCTGTGGTCATTTACTACAGGCCACCTGATCAGGAAGAGAAAACTCAATGAGGCCTTCTACAGACCCAAATAGGTTGTGGAGTTTCATCTCTGGAGACATTTGAAACCTGTCTGGGTTGCAATCTTGTGCAATCTGTTCTAGGTGGCCCTGTCTGAGCCAAATGGGCTAAATGATCTCCAGAGGTCCCTTCCAACCTCAATCGTTCTGTGAAAAGGATTAGGCAACTTCCCAATGCACGGGAAGGGGAAATCAGCTAATTTGCCCTCCTGGTTCTGAGAAGGGCAACAACAATAAAAATAAACAATAATAATAACTAATAATAATAAAACTTCTAAATAAAAGTCATAGAATATGCAAATGCCACTGTATTCTGTTCTTTATGTTATATGACAAAGTCAAACTACAGGAGGCAGAAGTGACCAGTCCCACAGTCTTTCATGAAATGTTTTATTCATAACATGGATTATTTCCAATGGTAGTTTAAATGGACTGTGATCAAAGTTTCTTTCTTTCCTCCATTGCATTTTCCTTTTTTTTCAAAATCTGTCGAGTTCCAAAAGGGATTGGAAAATATTTTAAACTGCTTCGCACTGAAATTGAAATGTTTTTCTTTATAAGCCTTTAGTTTTTAGTAGAAATAATAATGTACCTAAATAGATGAAAACACTGATAGATGATTATTGCATAAATAACAAATTGTAGAAAGTAGTGGTAATGTTGAAAATGGCATAATTTATTTTATCTTGTGTACATTCACTTTTTTTTTTTACTTTTTTTTGGTAAATATTTCAATAAAGTTTATTTTTTCCCCAGGGATGTGATAATGTAACTGAGAGATAATTCTGCCATTTATTTTTTGTCATTTGTCATCCAGATCAATTTTTTTTTTCATCATTTAGATTGATCTTGGGCATCTTGGGCATCAGCAGTGCCTTGAGAATAGAACTGAAATAGCTATATCTGGAGTTAAGATATCTCAATATTACTCTAAAATTTGTCATATTTTAGACATATTCCAGCAAGAACCACTCAGTCCCACAGCAGGTATCCTACTGATGGCAGTGCAGATATTTCTGGAATACTTGAGGGCTTTAACTTGTTTTCATACTCTCTCCTACCCTCGTCAGTTTGGGGTTTTCAGTTTCTGGAAGAAAATAAACAAACAAACAAGACAAAACACAAAAAGATTGGTGGGTGAAATCTGGGACAGGAGTTTATTTCTTTTTTTAAAGGGAGAACTCTGACCATGCTTACAAACTGTGAATACATGAAATAGTCAAACATATTGACCAAAAGGTGCAGAAAAGAGTAATTGCAACTGTCATTTCTGCATGTTATTTCCAATCTCCAGGTCTCTGATGAAGAGTTTACAAAAGTATCAAAGCTGAAACTGAGGAACGGAAAGATTATGTTAGACATTCAGTGGCCATGTATGGCCAGAAAGACTGTTCAAGGAAAACTGCACAACTGCCCAAATGCCTTAGGCTTCAGGACAAAACTTTGCTGGATACCTGAGTCTGGGCCATTAGACTTGTACAATTTGCCAGACTGCTTACAAACTTTCTGCCAGGGGTATTCAAAGTGCAGAAAACCTCTCATGRTCCTAACATCTTGTGATAATATTACAGTTAAGTTTCCCCAGTAAATAACAGCCTTATCTGTAACATGTGCTCAGAAAACACAGAAAATCTTTAAAAAGCGGTGAGATCATTTAAAAGGGCCGTGGCACTCTTTTAGCTGGCTGTTGACGAACCCAGTTTCTCACCTAATCCTCTGTTACCTCTTTCAAGTTAATAACTTGTTAAAAGACAAGAAAGCTCTACAAGGATCTGGGGTCTCAGCAAATCAATGGGCTGGGAAAGATACAGATGATTCAAGGAAGTAATGCAGAAATTCACAGAAAATGCAGGCTGCAGAGTATTTCATTGTATTAAGCAACAGTGATGACATTCAGTACAAATCATTGTAGATAAAATGACACTTGTTGTAGATTAATGCAAAGGAATGCAAGGATGAATAAACAAACCTAAGTATCACCACATTGGTAGACTTGAAATTCTTTGTTATCCCTAAGGAAGAGATTTTGAAATCACTGAAGACAGTTCTCTGAAAATGTCACTTTTATGATTGTGGTGTCAAAACAGAACAATAGAATTATTAAAACAGAAAGGACAAATAGGAATAGGAAATATTGTATGCTATACATGGCGTATCTGTATCTTGATTTCAGTATGGAGTTCTCGTCCATTTCGAAAGAGATGTGATACAATTAGGAAAAAACACAGACAAAAGTAAGAAAGGTCATCAAAGGTAAGGAACGATTTCTGTATGATGAGAGATTAAATTACCTAGAGTTGTTAAAGTGGCAAAATACAGGACCACAGTAGAGGTCTATAAAATAATGAGTGGCATGAAGAAGAAATATTATTCAGATTTTCATAATGTCAGAACAAAGGGGCACTAAATTAAATTATCAAGCAGCAGAATTAAAGCAGAACATAGTTAAAGTACAGGACTCTCAGCCACAGGAGGTTGCGGAGGCCAAACTCTAAATGGGATCAAAAAGTAATTAGATCTGGGGAAGAAAAGTTAAGGGCTGTTAAATACAAAATGCTATCTTTGGTTTAGGAAGTTCCCAAACCTTGAGCTCCAGAATCTGAACAGGCAGGATCAGAGAACGCTCTTATCTTCTGTCCTAGACATYGGCTACAAGTCACAGCTGGAAAGGCTTTGTGAAGTTAGGAAAATCCAGTATAGCTGCCTTACATTCTTACATTCTGAAGATCAGGTGCAGAGACCCTTTCCCCATAGTTTTTCTGTGAGAGGCCTAGAAATYTCAATTTTCCAGTGAATGCAGTAACTGCAGGCTACGAAGGAGAAACTGAGGGCAAGAAGTCATTTTATTCTCTGGTTCTCCCAGTTTCATAAAGATGCTTTGCAGACAAAGTTGCAGGCATACTCTGCTCAGTATTCCAGTGCAGGTGTTGCTGCCCTCGGATATTGTCACACCTAACGTCAGTTCCCAGAGTTGTTACCTGTACATTTTAGCAGGACTGAGGCTTACAACACCTAAAAATTCTCAGCAAAGCCAGACCAAAACTTCACTCTTGTGCATCCTGAATGCTCAGATTCAGTGGGCTACACATGATACAGAAAATGGTGAGAAAACAGAATACACAGGGTGAAAGCAAGGCAGAGCAGCCTCTACTTTTGGATAATAAATGTCCCATAAGCTACTAGACCAGTTCTGATCCTATCTAGTCAAAATGTCCAGGATCTGGGAAAGGGAAACTAAAACTAAGAGCATAAAAGTGGAAGCAAAAATGTATCTGAATAAAAATAACTAAATAAAAACAAGTGCAGGTAGCCAATGAACAAAAAAGAAGGAAGAACTCTGATTGCAGTGCACACTTGATGTGAAATGAACCTTAAATTGGGCCTTATTTAGAAAACAAGAAATGGATTAAATTTGTGTTCAAAATCTGAGACACTGTGAGTAGGAAATGACTMTCTCCAAAACTCATATGCATTTGAAAAAGATAGGAAGGTTGAAAAGGAAGCCAAAACCTGAGACCAGTGTTGGTGCCTGCTGTTGCTGCTATCTTTGCCTCATTCAAAGCTCCATACTTACCTGAGAACGTGAATATTTTCACAATAGTGAAAATGCTGTGAAAGTTTGTGAGTCAGAATTCTACCAYGAACACCGTGCAGGGCTCTAAAGTGCAGAAAAATACTTGGTGTGTGAATCATACGGAAAAATGGTTACCTTATTACCTCTGCAATGCAGAAAAGAGTAGGTATCCCAGATCCTTTCCTATATGAGACATGATGTTGCATGTGTAGTACAGAATCCTAGGTTTTCCAAATTGACATATTCTGCAAGTATTTATGTATCTTCAACATCCAATATTATCATTCAGGCAGTGGTTTGATGGAGAGTGCTGTCACATTAAACACAATGTCCTACATTCACTGTCTGCCCTATTAATATATTTTTAAAATAGTACTGTGCCTGTATAACCTCAAGGACATGAACAAGGTAAGCCAGCACTGTTCTGCAGGATGTTTAGATGCAGAACAAGAGCAGTTACAGCGACGTTCCTCATACYGCCCTCACATTGTGCTCTGAACAGAGGGAGTGGAAGCAGTTGGCCCTAACTCTTCACTTCATATCCATTAGCAACCATAAAAGAAATTTTAGTCAGATTGCCTACATAGGAGACCTAGAGCAACCTATTTGTCAGTGCACTCACTCCATTAACTATTATTATTATTATTATTATTATTATTATCATCATTATTATTATTATTCTTTTCCATATACTGAAAACTACTACTGGCCTTACACTACAAGTGCAGCTCTGAACCTCCAAATTATTGCTTGCTAACATAGCAAGAAAAGGGGAACACAAATTCTGCTTGCATTTCCAAAAAAACAACCAGTGGCATGAACTGAACTGGAAGAAATCATGGATTGCCAGAGCTTTAGGTAAACATTTGATATGTCTGTTCTCTTGATTTCTCATTTGACTACTCAGAACAGAGCTTCAMATTGTCCCTGCAGCAGGGAAGAAAGAGGCTGTGCTGTGAGTACACATCAAAAGGCAGCACAAAAGGCAGTAGGGCAGGGACAAAGCAAATGCCTTTGTTTGTGCTCAGCTGGACTTTCCCATGGGATCCACCTTGTCAGTCATTCAGTATGTCCCCTCTACTCATGTAGAGARAAGTTGGAGAGATATCACCCAGTTCCATGTGAGTCCAACTCAGGCACAAAGAGTTCTGAATTAGACATCTAAGAGAGCAAACAGAAGATGAGAAGATGACTCTACCCCTGCCCCACCAAATGCCTATCTGGCAATGAATTATATATCACATTAAAAAAAAAAAAAAATCAAAATAACTCTTACAAAAAAAAAAAAACCAACACTCAAAAGGCATACAAGAAAACTCTTTGGGATGTATGAGAGCTGAGTCCAAACTTTGCCCTTGCAGAACCAAAAGCAAGGGCTTGAACCTCACTTCCCGCACAGCCCAGGTGGCCATCATCCTTGGGAGCATTCCCTAAACACTATTAAGGAATGAAGTCACCCTTGTGATTGTTAAGCCTTTATATAACCATTCCCAATTATATAAGCCATTCTGTGTGAGATGGAAAGACACATAACAGAACACCTGTCATGCAGGGCATCTGATCCTGTTGCCAAGAAACAGATCTTCCTATTCAATGGTTTGATTTTCCTGACTGGAGGATGCAAGTCTTTTGTACACATGATAAATGCTACCTAGTAAAAAAGGAAAGGCAAAAAGCATTTATCAAAAGCATGCATGCACCTGCTTTACAAGAGTGGCCTCTAATTTTCTATGCAGTTGTAAAGAGTTTGTTTGCTAGGCTGCAAACACCCACACCTCTTGATGTAAATACATCATTAACATAGGATATATAAAACTTTCATAACCACATTGTGGATTTCTAAAGTTGTAGGTTCACAAAGAGATTAAGTCAGAAGAGAGAGGAAAGACTTAAAAGTTGTCCAGGTTTCAAACAGATGCTAAAATGGAAAAAAAAACAGATAATAACCTAAACATAACTTAAATGTTACTTAACACAAATTATTTCCAACTAAATGAACAACATAGCCTTTGGTTTTCTGATTGTAAAAAAAAAGGGACTTCATCTGGAGTCTGTGAGTTAGCTGAATGGTAGCTGAGCCAGAGTGTAAGAAAGTTAAATGCTTTATGCAATCGGTAAAAACAATATTTGTGAATGAAAAAAAAGGTGCACTATTGCTACTCGTGAACCTTGATGAAACATTGTTAATTTCATGTAAAAGCTTTGTTGATGCGTTGGCCAACACGGGCCTCAAAGTGGCTTGAGCACTAAAATATCTCTACATCGATGCCTATAACCTATCCAAACCAGTACGAGAAACGATTTTTGATTTTGATGAATGTCATTCRTAGATTCTCTTCTCATGTTAGGAAAAAGACTAAGACACTGAGAGACAGCAAACAACTATGCAGTTGTGTGTAATCTGGGGAAATATAAGTGAATGGAAAAGGTGTTCTGCAAGGAGAGACAGAAAGGCAATGCTTCTTCCTCTATTCCTCCTCAGTACGTATGGAAATGYGCAGGTAATATCTTGGGCACTGACTGCTTCGTCTCAAGGACAAAAGGAACAGGTATTTCATTTCTCCATTACCCCAATCTGCCCACCTGACTTCTCTCCTTGTCCCTAATTGTCTTTGCTATCTCTGGTTCTGTGACTTCGATAGCTTCTCTTTATCCACTCTAAATTGCTTCCAAACTAAAGACAAATTTAAGACAATTTTCTGATATATTTGTATCAAAGCACCTTTTCAATGTCCTGTGAAATCTTCTGGATCCATTAGGATTTTAATATGATGTCTCATATTTGCATATTATTTTAATGTGTTTGAACACCAGTAGAATATTTAAGAAGGAAATTTGTCACTTTTGATGCAAAGAAAGAATTTTGGAGGTTGAATTTTTGTGTAGCAGACAGCAGTTTGTGCTGGTACTGGTGAAGAGCTGTATGAACAAAAGCTGCTGTACAGTCTTAGTCATGAAATAATCTATATCTCTATTGTAAAAGTAGTGTTAAAAATAATTCTTTAAAAAGAACACTGGCTTTAGCACCATATCATCACATTTTGTTTTATTTATTTTTAACAGAAAGAAGACAATTGCCACTACCAACCAACATGAGTCATTAAGYGATTAGGATTCCTAGCCTAGTCCTCACTAAGCTTCAGACCAGCTTTCAATACTGCACATAAATGCATTTCCCATTCATTGTAAGCACCTTTGTGGATTACATGAAATACTTTCATTCCATCTAGGGAAAGGAGCACTTGTACTTTAATGTATTTGTTCTTTACATGAATCATTCTGCAGCTCTGGCAGCAATGAAGGCTGCCCCTAGTGAGGTTATGTGACACCTTGACACCCACTTTATGCTCCTAGATTATTAGAGCCAGAACAACACTGTTTCTAGATACATCTCTCTACTCCCCACTGCCTGGCAAGCAAAAATAATTTACAGGCATTTGAACGCTGCAAGCATTAGCCACTGTCWTTGCAAAAGGCTCTTCTTCCTAATAGCGAAGTAAAATGCAAGGCATTCGGGCTGCCTAGTTTCTCAACTGAATTGCTTTTTTAAGTGTTATTTACAGCTTATCCTTGTTGCATGAATGTGAATGGTTTAAACAACACATATGGTARAAATGGTCATGATGTGGCACCGGAAAAAAATGAAAAATTTATGAGAATATTCCCTCCCTCAATTTCTCATTTCTGTAAGTACCTATATTATATGAGTCTAAGTGGAACTGGGGCTGCAAACAGGAAAAGTGAGAACAGTGCTGCTGAGCAGCGATTGTTTTGTTGCTTTTTTGTAAATGAAATAAATAACCCTCAGCATGAGTGTGCCCTGGCTACGAGGCTCATTAYTAGTCCAAGAATCAGACCTAAAGAAGAACACAAAAAAAAGCTTTTCTGAAATATCCCTTCAGCCTTGCTCATAGCTGCTACAACTGCAGAGTTAAAGCCATCTGACTAAGCCAGGTTTCATCCCATTTCTCCCACTCCCTGGCCACAGCTGTATGTCTGCTCCCTGCAAATGAATCAAGAAGTGACTTGATAGAGGCTGTGTTCAGTAAAGAGTGGCTGGAAACCCACCCACAGCCCGGTGCTCTTTGCTAGATGGGCACAGGGATGTGGGGGGAAGGTACCTTTTTTGCTCTTCTAGGCCACCCTTTCCTCAGCAGTATCTGCACCCCAGCTGCCACACGTGCCCTGTAAATGCTCCGCTCCGGGTCACCTCCAGACCTCTGAGCTGCAGCCCACAGTCGAGGCATCCTTTGAGAGTTAGGAAGGGTTAGCCTGACTTCTAGCTTAAACTGAAGACTTATTTTGCATCTCAAGTCTGAATTTAAGAGTAGCTGTTTTATTTCAGCAGCAGTTTTGCAAATCGCGATTCACTACGTTGGAGGCCAGGCTGAGGTGTCACAAGCTTTGCCTGTCAAAAGAGCTACCTGGTGCTGTGTCCCACATGTTGCAGAACAGGTTCACCACATGTCATAAAACACCTATGCCTCCCATTGCAGATCGCTGAGGCTGGCAGGGGCCTCTGGAGATTCTCTGGTCCAAACTGTGCGTGAGCAGGGTCAGCTACAGCAGGTGTCTGGTTGGGTTTTCAGCATTGCTCAGGAAGGAGACTCCACAGCCTCTCTGGGCACCCTGTGCCACTGCTCAGCCTCTCTCACAATGAAGAAGTGCTATCCGATGTTAAGATGAAGATTCCCATCCTCCAGGTCTGCTGGAGTCACTCCACTGTGCCCTTGTATCTCTTGTCCTGAGTAGGACCCTTCACTCCAGGTGTGGCCTCGTCATGCTGAGCAGAGGGCAAGTTTGCATGTCTGGTTTGTTTAAATATTCCCTCACTTGATCCTCCTCCCCTGCAGAGGGAGAAGTCTCATGTTTCTCCCAGAATAATAAGACACACATCATGTCTCTTTCCTTAGGCAGGACAGTAATCCTCTGATTTCTCTGAATATGCTTTCTGTGCCATTTTTTAACAAAAATCTAGTCCACATGATTTCCCTTTCATTGTCACAGGATTACAGCAAGTCTTCATTGAGCAGATGAACCTGAATTGCAATATCCCAATCACCGGCTTGCATACAAGATAGGTTTATGCCAAAATCCATCTTCCATTTAGCAGTGATGCCACACGTACAGAAATATGCCTCACCACTGTAGTCTCCTGAGCATTGTGCTATCAACAACATTCTGTTGCTGAAATCACTCCCAGACTAGAATTAAACTGCAATACAGAAATCTCCCGGTTTTGACAGATGTTGGTTGAGTAGGTTTATATTTCATTGCTCTGTTGCATGTATAATCTCACCCGCCAAATTCATCATTACCTCCACCTGGTTCCATACACATGCTCCATTATAGACACAATGAGCTTTTGTGCACCACGTAAGCCAGCTTTTCAAACTCAGATGTTTAAAATTTGCCCCAGATCTATATTTAGGGTCTCATCACGCTTCTAATAGCTTTGAATGAGCAGAATTCCTAAACAACAAAATTAGTTCAAATCATATTTTATTTCCTATTTCATCCTTTTATTGAGTGTATGCAAAATGGTGATTTACTGTTCTTGCTTCAGTCTCTCTCCTGGTTCAGCTGGCCTAGTTAACACATTGTGAGCCTTGGACACTATCTACTCATTCCTTGCCTACTTAGGTTTGTTAAAAAGGCTGCAATCCCTTTCTCAGTATGGATAACCAGTACAGGAATGCCCTACTCTTCTGCAAATCTTCACTAAATCCTGTAAAGGTCTTGTTACAAATTACTTCTTAAGGGCATTTTGGAATAAAATCTTCACAGGATAATGTTTGCTGCAGCTCAAGAATTGAAAGACATGCTGAATATTATTTCTGCTTTGTAGGTGTCAGTATGTAGGAAGGAACTTATTTGTGACAGTACTCTATGACTATCTTGTTGCCAAAAGTTTTTTCTTAGGAAAGTACCACTGTGTATCTAGTCACTTGCATCACACCATGCTCTTTATATAGGATTAAAAATTTCAGGATAACCAAGTCACCTCAAATATTTGCYGAGAGCATTTAGGCCTTTGATGATTCATTAAGGCATAGTAGAAGAATGTCTTATCTTTTTCAGATAACTTAAGCCACAGGATTCCTTGTCTTAAAAGTGTTTGTAATTTTCTCTGTAAAAGAAAATACAAATAACTTACCTGAGAGGAAAAATGTACCAGGGACTCGGAAAAGACTTCCCTCCATGCCAAAGGTAAATACTGTCTATGTGGCAGAGACAGGCCAATTCTTTTTGCTTACGAAGATTTCATATACTTATTATCTTTTCCATAAAATTATGTTTTGACTTCAACTCCAAAAGAATGAGAAAGTAGTTGCAGCTACCTTTTGTTAGTCAAAATCAGTGAAGCATCAAATCATATCAGGCTCATAAGAATACAAGACTTTTGAAAGATCAAAAGCTACGCAAATTCTGCTTTGCAGCTTAGGTATGTCACATCAGGAAGACCACAAGAGTATAACAAAATATCAAATTATAACAAAAAGAAAAGGTTAAGTGTATGTACCCTTTTCTGTTCTTATTACAATCATGCATATTCATGAAAAAAAAAAAAAAAACCCAACATTTTTTTCAGCTGTCTACATCAGTGGTACAAGAAACCAGAACTACCATGCCTAGCAACATCAGTTAAAGAAGATGCTGGACTGATTTAACCTTTTCAATGTCCTATAATTATAACTATCTGGCATTCTACCCCTATTTCACAGCCCAGAAGCTGAAGCCACAAGCGTTAAGAAATCAATGGAGCTGTGGAGGAACTTTGAAAAGGTCACTAGTGCACAGTCAGCTGCACCTTTCACAGTTTGTACTAGGGGCTTAAAACCTCATTCCTGTGCCAAAGACAGCAAGGAGAATACAGAAGAACACACATGGCTTTGCTCTGGTTTGCAGGCAGACAAAAAAATATTCTGCCCACACCCTCAGGTAGTTGTATAGGAGCCAGATATGCCCTGGAAGCTGTGTAAATATATTTGCATAGCACTATAGACCYGGGTTTGAGCTATCATGTCCCTCTGAGGGACAAATGCAACACACAGTGGTGAAATATTTCATCGCATGATGCATCTAGCCAAAGTATAAGTCCGAGACAGAGCAACCTTAGGTAATGTCAGTCCCATGAAATGCTTTGAGAAAGAGAGGGGGCAGAAATAATCAAAACCTTTTCCTCCTTCTTCACAGAAAGGTTTTCAAAGACTTCATTAATAATACAGAATCTTCAGTAAGGTACCAGATAATTTCAACCAGCATTAGACCAGTTCATAGAATATCAAAACATTTCTTCYGTTTGATTTTGCATCACAGCAGAGGACAGTATTTCAAAGCACAGAATATGTATTTGAACTCTGACTTCATATAATAGACAAGTACAGGAAACACAAGGAAAAAGAGACTGTGAAGAAAGCATGACTTCCAGAAAATAATGATTTCAGTTAGGTTATTTGCAAGGATAATGTTGCCATTTTGTTGGACAGTAGTATCAGAAAGTACACTCAAGCATTGCCTGTTCAGAGAAGGCCAGATTTCAGTACTTTTTTCTCAGATTTATTCAAAGTCAAAAGCGATCGCTTTCCTTCAAGCTTGTTTCACACAAACACTTCAGAGCACACACAAGCTCTCTAGTCTTGTACACAGACCAGTTAGAAGACAGGACACACAGGATAAGGAAACACAGACCTACAGATAGGATCTAAAACAGAGGGTTGCATTTTATTACTTCTCAACTTCAAGCCTTCTCCACCTCAAAGCACCTGGCTTTCTTTGAGCCAGCTGCAGCGTTAAAGCAGCCTTGTGCCAAGCAGCAACCTTTGAGATTGGCCTTTTCATCCTCCACTGTTGGACGCTGTTTGCCTCTGGCTCTTCTCATCTTCTTCCTGCAGGGAGAAATGAGGTACAGACGAAGGTAGCTGGAGTGAGGCGGTAAGATCTCTCCATCACACAGTCTATCAGCGATTATTTCAAAGGTTTCATTTTCACCTGTGGGAGGTGATTCCTTTGAACTTCTCACTTGTTTAGACCAAGTTTAAACAAAACAGCAAACTCCAGTTTACTTTCTTTTTTTTTTTTTTTTTTTTTTTTTTTTTTGAACACTGGCAATCTGGCAGAGAAAGTAGAAAAGTCTACCAATTTCCTTATCCTCAGAGGCAGAAAAGTCCTTCTGGATTCCAAATTCTAGTGATTCATTTGATTTAGGAGAATCATCAGAGATTCTTGGATATGCAGTTCAAACAACATTTTGGACCATGAAGAAACAACATTTTGGACCAGGAAGGGTGACATGAAGAGAAGGACCCTGAAATATAAGAAAATATAAGGCAAAGTACCAGGTATCTCTTCTACTTCTGTGCTTTTTTTCCTTTCTGCCATCTGCCATTTCCAGCAACGTGATACAGCTAAGGTACAGAGGAAGACAACCTTCCCTATGGCAAAAAAAAAAAAAGCCTTGCAAAAGATGAACATGACATCGAACTTCTTCCCTGTGCTGTGCTGCACGTTTTCTGCATGGTTTAGCAAGGAAGTCCACCAAGATGTTTATTAGGATAAGAAAACTTCTTTATTAAAAGAGGCCTTTTTCTTCTACATGCTTCTCTCTGCCATCACTGTTTAACTTAYCTACTCATTGCTTCTTGGATGGAGAATGAAACATTCTTTTTTTTGCATATGTGGCTAAATAAAAACTTTTGGTTTATTATTTTGTAAAGTACTACTTTATATTTAAACCAGGTATTAATGATATATATGATTTATGTTTGCAGACTGCATATTCGGTGRGAGAGCCCTCCAGAAGGGTCACAATAAAGTGAATACCTGGATAAAACAAGATTTGTCTGATGGATGGAGCAAGAAGCAGATAGTCTGAGAAGGTTTTCAGGTAGAGATGAAAGTCTCAAGTGTGTGTGTGAATTAAAAAGAGCAGATCCATTTATCTCTGTCTTTTTACACCTGGGCTGAATGCTAAGAACCATCTGTCAAAGCTGCATGAGAGGCAATAAGGACCGTTTTGTTTATCTGTGAATAAATTAAGGGGCTTGGACATGATTTCAGCACAAAGGAGAAGAGTTACATTGATTGCTTTACAATCCACTCTGGCAGTTGTCCTTTCTGAGGAGCCCCAGGAGGGCTTTTGATGCACTTGCTCAGAGGTGGAGGGGGCAAATACCCATGTAATTTCACAAACATTTATTTATTTTGTAGAAACATCTTCCTTCGTGATTGTCTTCACTTTCCTTTCAGACCAGACAGATGTTGTGGCTCTGAAGAGGGACCAGACTAACTGAAGTTGCTACAAACTACTCAGGACTATCCCACTAAGGGAGAGGATCTGAGAAAAATCTGCCAATTTTGAAGCCCTTGAAAATTACTATGTCTGTTATCACTGATGGAAAGAATATTTCCAGTTTGGGGCCAAGGGATCTATAATTGGAAGATCCAAATATACTGACATAAGTGGGAATTATTCAACAGGCTTCKGATCCTGCCTTAATTAGGCCTCCAAAGAGGCCTAATAGTTAAATACTATTTCTGATGACTGAAAACACAGGCCTGTGAATTAGCCATTAGCTATGCTGTAAATAAAGTGCAACTTTGAGACAGTTATTTAACCTCGTTTTTCCCTTTTGTCTGCTGGAGCTACTAGAAAAAAGTATTTTCTSTATTGTCTAGAGTGTATTGTATAGTCTGTACGCTAGTTACTTCCTCAAGTCAGACACTGCAATGAACTTTCAAAATAATCCTGGAATCTATAAATAAGAAATTCCTGGGTACTAAAAAATAAAATTTCCAAACCTGCAGAATGGACCCAGGGCCAATGAAAGACTGAAAAAGTACAGGATAAGAGAGATGTGGGTAGAAAGAGAGATGGAATTTGCCCAGAAAAGAACTGGAGAGGAAAAAATACCAAATTAAATGTTTGGTGTCCATCCTCATGGAAGCATGACCTTGCTGTTAGAGCTTTGAGAAGATACCCAGTACAGAGTGAGCCAATTTTAATTCCTGCCTCTTTCACAGACTTCTGGCASAGACTTGGCCAATCAACCAAACGCCTCTGAACCACAGACTCATCAAGCTTAATTCTAATCATCCCAACTACCTTGTCATGTCTGCTTAGACTGTTAAAATGAATATTTCCTTGTAAGGTACATTTTGTGCTTTTGTTCGGGACTCTTAGCACAGTTGGTGTACTGGCTTTAAGTTCTACAACTAACTAACTAAAAACAAGGCTTAGGGGAAGGAATTTACTGCCTTTTATAATTATTCCCATTGCCTGCTGGAATGTATGAACTTTTCTTGTCAAGGTAGATTTTGCAGAATGGCACATCTTGCCATTCTAGTAGTGCAAATAAGGAGCAGAGTATTTGCACATGAAGTGATAGTAGCAGCACATTGCTGGACCCTGTGTGGAAAAGTGACAAGGATTGAGAGCATCCTGGCACCCACAGTTTGCTATCTACTATGTGGGTTTTGAGAATTTTTAGCYTTGTGGGGAAGCAAAATTGTTGTCTGGCAGATTATTGTAAGGATTTCAAGATACAGTATTAACATAAGATATGAAGCGTAGATAGAGGCTGCCCAGAGAGGCTGTGGAGTCTCCTTCTCTGGAGATCTTCCAAATCCGCCTGGATGCCACCCTGTGCCCCGTGCTCTGAGTGTCCCTGCTGGAGCAGGGGGGTTGGACTAGATGATCTCRGGAGGTCTCTTCCAACCTCAGTCTTTCCGTGATTCTGTGATTTAGCACAGATGGAGGCAATATAAGTTTTCCCTGTCTCACAATGCTCAGTGATGAAATTTCGCAATTGTGTGTTGCAATGGGAGTAAAACTGTCCCTGCTTTGTTATGTATGGTAAATYAAAATAGATTATACTTCTGATAGTCTTTGGTGGCCTTTGCATCCTTGTATGTACAAATATCACAGGCATATTTTCAATGTCCCTGAATGTATTCTAAGCAGAGAAYAACTTGCATGTGTAGGTGTTAGCTCTCTCTTACTCACTGCTTTACTGATCGTCTCATGCGCCTTCTTACCATTACCTTCAGCTCCCGAGAACTCACTTTAATGTCCCAAGTGTGAGCAACTTCAACTGAGGTATCTCAAAAAGACTGACCTGCAAGGAAGTTGTTCCAATTTCTGAACTCCCAAAACAAGTTTAACCCTATTTAATACTCTCTGCTTTAAACACTTGCCATGAATTTCATGTTTTTATGTAAGCCTGAACTCCTGGACGGAAAATTTCTTGTTTAGACCAGACAAACATCTCTCGTTCTAAAAACGACTGTTRTTTCCTTCAGACTTGGGAAGGGACACTAAGATATATATGTCTTTCCAGGCCTAGACTAGTCTGCAAGATAAGAAGCCCCCGGCGAAGCTTAGATAACCCATATAAACTGCATCAGCAAAGTGAGGCYAGCCTCTGACTTCAGAGTTACCAAATTTCCTCACACACAAAATTATATCCTAGGGTATCACTTCTAATATATTCTAGATTCTTTGCCAGCAGATCTTGAGCTGCAATGTATAAAATTTGTTCATCTCATAGTTGACCCAGGTGACTGAGACAAGGATGCTGCCGCAGGAAGTCTGTGTGCAGGCACGTTGTTGTCAGTCTCTCACTGTAAATTTCACTGTAAACTCAACAGAGGCAAGTGCCTTGTTCAAAAACAAGCTTGAAGTAGTCTTAAAACTCTTCTACTATTTCTAAGCTGTTTTTTTTTTAATATCAGACACATATAGAACTAATGCATATTGTAGTGCAATGTTCCAGCACTCTCCTTTCTTTGCTGGGACTTCATTCATGGTTGTTCCACATTCAGGTAGTGCGGTGACAAAACATTCTTAGCAAATCATGGTCTTTTCCCTATTCTGCATATATTTATACCTGTCTAAGAAAAGAATATATAATAAACATCCCAAGTCCTTTTTATTTGAAGGAAATAATTCTCCCTAGGGATCAAATGCTGGATGAGATTAAACATTCACACAGATCTCACTTGTATGAGTGAGTCAGAGGGAATATGAATAACGAAGGAATTGCTCTGATTTTTAGAATAAATGTTTTTTAAGCCAATATATACAAGATTAAGTGGGKTTTTTTTCTTCTGAATTTACTTTGGAATTTGCTTGCAGACCTCTATAATGAAAAGCATTAGCAGTGGCTCATTCTGATGTAGATCTAGCAGGCCAAATACACCCTGTATTCCTAAGGTGTTCATCAAACTATTCATTTAAAAATCTCAGACTCTGTGATATCCGTCTTTTAGGCAATAGGCCCTGCTTCAAAAATTATTTCAAAGAATTAAAATTATTTCAAGAAGGAATAAAAAGAATGCCTCTTTTTATTAAAGAGGAATTGCAAGCTGAGTCTGCTGGTGGGTTTGTAATGTAGCTTCAAGCAAATAAATCTTGAATTACATTTGCCTTCTTCACTTTACTTTTCTCATTATAGTGCATTTCAAAAAGGTTATAGCAAGGATTTTATAATTTGGAGAAACTACTTACCTTTTTTTGAGGCTGTTTCCATAGAATACTATTGGTTTCATCTCAGCTACATTCTACAAAAGTGACACATAATCATGCTCTGGTCAGAATGCTGCCACATTTATTCCCTTAAGTCAGGCTGTGGCAATTTCCAGTTAGACTGCTGGATGGAAAGGACATAAAGCGTCAGGAGGACTAATGTATTAAATTCTAGATTTCAAAAGCCAATAGAGTATGTGGGCAACTCTGTCGGTTCTTGCAGTCACAAGGACATTTACACATTGTTATTTAAAAAAAAAAAAAAAAAAAGGATATACTGTTGTGGATAGAGAATCTACTAGAACATTCAGTTTGGGACATTAATAACCTTAGGCAAAATCCTTTTAAACATTACCTTTCTAGGTTCATTTTGGTCAAGCTGGAAGTGTTTTTTGTTGTTATCTAAGCTGGACCCATTCCATTGTCATCCAGTGTTCCCAAAGAGATTGTTTAAGACAGTAATGAATGCATATTTCATTTCAGATTCTGCTACTATTTCAGCAGGGTGAGATATTGTTCACACCACAGAAGCCTCAACGTGAGCAGCATGAATGCAGAACTATTACAGCTCACAGGCACCTTCYGGTTTTAGATCCCCATCCCAACTTGCACAACTATTTTACTCTGCGCCAAGGAACACACTTAAATCCAAAGCATTTTGGGTTGCATAAGCTGCTAAAAGTCACAAGATTTATGGTAGCTGGTTTGCACGTATAGATGGAGCAGGGTGAGGATGAATAAGGAGGTTAAAATGAATCATTTAATAAGCTTAGTATTTTGCAAGACCAGCTAATGCAATTCAAAATGTTAACTTACTTTATATCAAACACGGGAACAAATAGGTGGTATACATTGTATCCATCTGGCCATTGATAAAATAAAGAGATGAATCTGAAAAGTTCCTGCAAATAGCCATTTGAATACCAAAATCTGCTTGGTACAGCAATCCTTTTTTKTTTATATTAATGGGTTTTTGCTACTATTAATATTTTCCCTTCCCTGTTCATATGCAARCCCAAGTATATTTGCATATGCACCAGAGTTTTTTTTGTTGTTTGTTGTTGATAGGCCATAGKTGATTAGAATATACACTCAGGCAGGTAAGAAATAGAAAAAATACCAGATAGACGACTGGTCATGTTTTAAAGAATTCAGATGCACAATTTATAAGTAGTACATACCATAAAGTGTGTTGTGTGCTTGGCAAATGCTTGCAAGTTTCCACAGAATTGTGGATCTGCTTATGAACATAAAAAAGTGCTACATTTAGTCAAGTAATCCRTATCAGTATTTGATGGAAATAATAGCAAGTGTTGTAGCTCCCTCTTGAAGGAAGCTACAAGAGATGTGATACTTTCTTGATAATATAATTTAAGCAGTTATTGCATTGATCACAAACTCCAGGATCACTACAGTTTAAACAGATTAAAAAGTTAAATCTATCACAAATATCTCCTCTGACTAGAGGGAGGTCAGAAGAACAGAGAAAAACAAAGTGAGCCAACCCAGCATTAGCACATCTCTACCAATGTCAGAAAAAGTACCTAGATAAATCTCAAAAATGAACCAAATCCTGACTGGACAGAGTCTAAGAGCTTTTCACCCCTACTGTAAAAAAGACCTAAAAACATTTGGGAGTATTGTTTCACTCAATAAATTTTTAACATTCACTGTTCTTTTTTGTGTTTTCTTAAAAGCAGACAGCCTAGACAAGTCATCCAAAGAAAGCTTTTTACTTTCCTGTATTTGTTTAAATCAATTAAAATTATGTAATTCCTTAGCAGTTTGTTGTGGATAACTGTTTGTTATTCATACCTTACTCTGTTTATAACCTACTCTTTAAAGACTTATGTACTGTAGTCATAAAAAAAGGTACTGTAGTCATAAAGAACTGACACTTTATGGGTTAAGTACTGTCATCACACACAGAAAAAAAGACAAAAATAAAACTAAAAAAGGAGGTCTGAGATCTTCCGCTTTATATAGCAGAACAGAGAAACTCAAGCATCAAACTTTAAGTCAAGTGTAAAAGAGAAAGACATTTTCTGCCTGTAACAGCATATATTAAAGTCTTTGTGATTTTATATGCAAAGTGGAGTTTTCCCTTTCTTCTAAATAAGATCTTCTATCACTCATGCGTGCTAGTAGCTATTGATGAGATGCATTAGCTAAAGAAAAAAACAACATTGATAAGTTTTTTTAATAAGAAGTTGTGAAAGCAAAAAAAATAATTATTGATCTTCTTACCTGGAGCAGGCTTCCATGAATGAGAAATGTGCATATTTAGATAGATCAGTCTCTCCACCTTAAGCAATATTAAAATTCTGCAGTTAAGTGGAACCAACAACAAATAAGGTTACAATAAACATAAATCATGTATCGATTCCATAAATATTGGTACAGTTTTATTTTCTAGTGTGTGTCTTTTTTTTTTTTTTTTAAATAAATTTTTGCAGAATAACTATTTCTGCTTCTGAGAAATAACAGAATTTCTAAGCCTCCGTACAATGGAGGCATTCTTTATGGAGCACTAAACAGTAATAAATTAATTTTCATATACTATTTGACCATCGCAGAAGAAAAATCTGAAACCCCTAAGCTCMGCCACATCAATGAGCTCAACACAGATAATACTTTCCTGTAACACAGAGATAGTGTGAATCTTTGTTTGACCCCCAAAATCCAGATGCTGTATCAGAGACTTCCAGTGACCTAACTTCTCAATTTTGCATGCTCTCCAATTAAAAAATGAAGTCAGCATTAAGGAGATTTGGGTGAGATGAACAACTGTAATCCAAGAGCAAAATTAAGTTTGTTATTCAGGTGTCAAATGAAACCACTCAAATATAGTGGATGCTTGGTAGAAAAATCCAGTTCACCAAAATATACATGAATATCATAGTTTTTTTTTCTTTCACCTTGTTAAGGAGAGTGGCTGAGTGTATGCAAATTGCTTCATTATATTCTACTGCTTTAGAAAATTTTCAGGAAGTAAGAGCGTGGTAAGCACCCTTACGTGCTCATGACTCTCTCAAGAAGGTGAAAGYTTAGGGAACATCATGCAGCTCACTCTACGCTCACAAACCCATCCAAAATACCAATCGCTGTGAAGCCCTGCCCTCAGCCACTCCGGCTGTGCCTGCCCGCGCACACCGCCTCCCAAGGGGGAAGACGACGGAGGGGAAAACCTCTGCACGAGGAGTGTGGGGTGTTGACTTACTTAATCTTATTATTGTTTATTTCACAGGCTTTATTGTCAGTACGAGGTGGAAATCTAAGAGACTGTTTTAAGAGGTCTGCTTGTTGCTGCTCTCAGAAATGGCTTATAACACAGGTCATTTTTATCATTTTTAATGCATTTTTGGAGTGATCGAAATGTTGTTTATTGTCCTGGGATTTCCTCTGCAACAAGATTGGGCTTGCACTTTATTCATCATTGGGAAATGCAGAATCACACTTCTACTTGACAAAATGATCTTTATTTCCCCTTGAGAGTGCAATGGATGCTGGTCTCCCAGCTGAATGCCAATGATGCTGCTACACAGTGCTGGACAATTCTGTCCTTATGTCCTTAGAGCTCAACACCAGAATCCGGATGCTTCATTTAACCTGGAAGTAGGGAGGGTGGAACATTCTGCATCTCCAGAGTGAGAGACATTKATTACCTTGCTCTGCTTTGGAGAAGAGCCACTCTGTACTGAGCAGGGCCCTCCTGACATGCACCCTAGTTTTAACGGTCCCTCTGGCTACACTTGACTGTCCAACATCTGCCACTTGCAAGAGCAGGGAATCACTTGAAGAGACAGAAGTCTATTCCTTGCAGCAAAAAAAAATGTTGCATCCAGGAAATGCAGCAACATTTCCAGAGATGCATGCGGCTGCCCTGATCAGTCCAGCGTGACTGAGTTTGTCCTAGCAGACTCATAAGGGACATGATGCTAAGCCAAGCACAAGAGGGGCAGCTCCTAGCAGCAGTCAGTGGAGGCAGAAACATAGTTTTTAAGTTAAATATACTAAATAGCACAGCTGCCATCAGTGACCAGGGTGCCACCGGCCTCTCCTCAGCAGCTTCTTCTGTGGCCATGTACACAGAAGTGTCCTGATATAGGCAGGCCCACACCTCAGAAGGGAAAGACATTCCTGCCTTCCTCTCTATTCCAGGCTTAAGCACAATATTTCTGTAGCAAGTATTCATTTTGACTTTGTACAGGAGTACCAGAAAACTGTGTGGCTTTGAGAAAGAATTTGAAATTTTAATTTAGAAACTGTTAGAACAGTTTCTAGAGGAGAAGGASAGTGGAAAAGGATAAGGATTTAGAAACTGYTASAACARTTTCTAAAGGATAAGGAGAGTGGAAAAARGACATTAAATGTGTGCATGTGTGTGTCAAGARGGTTTTCCGCTCCTCTTGTCTTCATATATCTCTACCCTCTGCTAATTTCCTGAGTCCTTTGAAAACTCGGTCTTCCATTCCCACGCGGAGCCACCTATCTCACAGGCACTGCGATGAAATGAGAGCACCTCACTCCAGTGTGCAGCACCTTGCACTGCTYGACCGGCCAGATTAAGAGCTCCAGATAATTCCTTATCTGCTTCCTAGCAGCAGTCAGAAGTCAGCTCTCCTTCAAGACTGTACTACCGTAAAGTAACCCWGAGAAAACTGCCATATTTGTAGTTTGCTTCCTGAAAGGCATTTATATTGAACACAGTARAAAGCAAAATTCATTTTAAGTATCAGGTATCATCCTCCATCACTTGTGGGTATGCTGAATGAATTCTGATGTTGCAGATACGTCTCTACAGAAAACATTACATACAGTTCTTTCCCTGTCTTTCAACTCCATGGTTACCCTTGAAACTGCRGATTTCACCTATTACTTACTTCTGAGCCTTCCTCTTTGGTAAGGGATACTAGTAGATGCCAGTTCTTTTCTGCCTTTCCTGGATGTTTTTGGAAATCCTTGAAGCAAGCCAGCGWTACCATATCAGATCTCGTGAGGCCATTCATCCCCACCTCCTCCAGAGTTTCCACAAATYGAACTGCCAGCTTTTAATAAACTAACACTTTTAAATTACTTCCATTCACACTTCTCAGCATATTCTGCTTTGCTGAAGAAAACTCCAGGACAGATCTCAATGGTTTGCCTGCCTGAACAGGTTATTTGTTTTTTCTTGCTGTAACTTCACTCACAGAAAGATGCCACCAGTGAAAAAAAATCATCCCACAGAAGATTTCTCTCAAAAATACTTTCACTTGATTGACTGAAAAACAGATACTGATGAAGAAAATGCAAAAGATTCCTTCTGAGTTTTGAGTAAATACAAACATGCATACCATTAGTGTAGGACTATACCCTAAGCATATCTCTAGTATACTCTGGTTTTGAATACTCTGTTTTTTATATTCTGACTCAAAATATGCTGAAAATAGGTTCCTTTTATTTCAAAAGCAGACAACAGGCAGGTAGAAAAATGTTCATAGTACTCAAACAAGCACAGATACGAGTATATAACAAGAATTAGAAAGAAGCAGCAAGAAAAAACCTGAGCAAAAACTGAACAGAATTATAATTTCCTCTGAAGTGATTTTAGCATCTCTGCAAACAGTACTCTTGATTTCTTATAGGTCATTGATAGAGGCTTAAAGCCAATTATTGGCTGGTGGTCCTAGGACTAAATTAAACATTAAAAAAAAAAAAAGATTTTTTTAATAACTCAACATAGGAAAAGTGCAGAATGCAGAATATRCTACTCAGTGCACATTTATCGTCAGGGGCTCTGTGGAAAGACTTCCTCTACTCTGTGTAAAGAGCACAAAACAGCTGTACTGCACACAGCAGTTTCTTTGAGAACTGTAACATGGTAGCAACTCAGTTCAAATCATGACATCCTCACTCTGGTCTGGTTCTTTTCTGCTAAGGAGAAGATCCTGAAACAATCTAATGGAGTTTTAAAAGAGGGATATGTCAAAGGCCACAATAAGTATAATTTCAGATGTTCTAGATGTTGTAGCTGCTGTTACTCAGGATGTGTCTAACAAGAACCGGGTACCTCAGAACACACCACCACTGAAAGAGCACAAAGCAGTTCAGAGCCAATTTTACCTTCTCTTGGGTTGCAGCTCTCACATGTGCTGTAAAAGCTCCCAATTCATCATTACCTCCTACAGTAATTTTGCTTCTAGACTTAGGCAAAATGAGAAAGTTATGATGTGTACAGAAATAAATTTAACAAGGAAAAAGTTCAATTCATATAGAATTTTGGCCAGAAACTCTACTTGACTTTTAGTTTAATCTGTCTGAATTTATTCTAACTTTGGTCACTGATGGCAGCAGAACTGTCCATGCAAACCAATTTTGATATGGAATATTTATCAAAGGACTCATCTTGAAATAATGACAGTGCCTGATCTTTCTATTAGCCACCCTAGACCAATCTTGAGCCACAATCAAAACCAGATAAATACAATGAATATCAGCATTTTCTTCTTTTTAAGTAAGTCCACGCTATGTCAATGAACACAGTGGATTAGAACTCTGAGGCCAGAACTTGAATATACAATAGACTATTTCAAGGACCATATTAGTATTTAAAAGATGAATATGAAATAAACCAACAGCCATGTTTTATTAAGGGGCACTTTGCTTTCCAATAGAAAAAGAAAAAGTTAGTTGACATCCAAGTATCTTCTGTCTCCAAGAAAGGGTCAATATACAAGGTTAACACTTGGAGAAAGAAAATCAAATTGACAGTCCATAACAGAATACATCACCTGTTTAAGAAAATGCTTTCACTGATTCTTCAAAATTTAATTTAATATTCACTTAGTCACATATGAATTGCGAATAAATAGACTCAAGGACTGTGAAGCCACCTGTACTAATAGTGAACAATGAATACAACCAAGCTTTGGAGAGATGCTGTGCCAAAGACTCCATGCTAGCTGCACTCATACAGAAGAGAGTGATCAACTGATTTTAAAAAATACTCTGCTAAATGTTAAGAAATTAGAAAATAACTAATTTATAATCCATTGTAAAAATACTAGTTGATGATTTGGGGAAATCACAGCTGTCTCTGGAGAAGCAGTTAGTAATTACTTTTCCTAGGACTGCAACGTTCCTTGGTCAGAGTAGAAATGAATATTCACTTACTGTCAACCTGTCTAATAGAAAATATGGAAGAAAAGGTCTACTGCATAGTGCTTTTACATGGTGTAGCTAAAATGAATGACATAAAATGTCACTAGAAGAAACACCAGCAGATGCCAGGATTCATCTTTAATAGCTGAGGATGTCAAAAAAACAGGTCTCTGAGTCTCAACTAATCACCTTCAGCATCTTTTACAATTAATAACATAAAAAGATGGGGGGGGGGGGGTGGGGAACAGGCACTGATCAAGCATAATTTATCTGAACTGCTTTAGATATCTGTCTTAGACATTTATATCCTGAAGCTATATAAGAGAAAATCTTGGATTGCTGCACTATAATTAATGTGTCACTGCCTAAGTTATAATCTCCGTTTTGTGTGTAATTTCATTTTCTTTGAAATAAATGTTTACTTGACATTTATGGGTCTGAAAGCTCATGGCAGAGGAAGAGCTTGGGGAAGCTTGTCTCTGAGATCTGTTAATGTGCCTTAGCTCCCCTGATTTACAGCGCATATCCTGGAAGTGAGATAACACTGCTCACAACAGTTCCAAGCAGTTAAGATAATGCCACAGCCTCCACTAGATAATTCATCAAAATCATAGGAATGTTTGAGGAGAGAGAATTTAGAAAAAATATTTGACTAGGTTCTACCATATGTAGACTAAAGTGTAGTCATTTTATATTAAACTGAGAGTTAAACAAGAAAAGAAATATAATAAGTTTCTTCAAAATTTGTCATTTAGCCTTTCCACCTCAGTTTCTCAAGGTACAAAGGCCTAGGATAAGTTCTTGTCCTGTTTATTAAATATTGGCAGGGTTAGGAATGTGCTTTATATGATCGATGTAAAAGTTATTAGTAATTCAGTAGCAGAACACTTTCCCACCATGAGCTGACAAGTGATTTATGAATAGTTCAGGCCTGGGTTAGGCAAATATATGTCATGAACTCCCACTTTCCTGTATTCTGGTTTTATTTACTTTCCTTTAAATTTAAAAAAACATACTAAGATATTTGAAACCTCCTACCACTTTTTCAGACCATAAACTATATACTAAAGCCATTAAAACTATATACTAAAGCCASTATATTATATTGATAATGCAAAATATAAAACTATAAAGTTATATGCAGTATATCACTTTTGTTCTTAAGTAAACTAAAGCTAGAAAGGATTTGGGGATACACTATAGTGGCGCCTATTAGAAATGAATTACTAACTATTTTTTATGTTATGTCCTGTTTGAGAGTTTTTCAAAGCCTATTTAAACCTCTCAGTATTGCACTTATTACTACCCTCTTTTAGCTACCTCTATTGGCTGTCTTAAGCATAGCGAAGCAGAAAAGCTTCATCCCTCTCCTACCTTAATTTTTTCACTTGTGATACTATTACCTGAGACAGAAAAGCATGCTTGTGTAGGAGTACCTAAGCCTTGTCACCAAAATTTATCACACTTCATTCCTCTTCCATACATATACATAACTAAAAATGTCACTGAAATTTTAACACCAGCAAACATATCAATACATATCCTGAAAAATCAGCTTTGCTTAAATCTATTTGTACAGAGGATAGAACTAGAAGAACATACAGATTGCATTTCCTCTACAGAAAAAAAATCTTTGCATATATTTGAGTTGGTTGAGTTTAAATCCTTACAAGTTTCTCAGGTTATTTCAAAATTAGGACTGAACAAAAAACAATAAACTATATTCTATACAATAAGAACAAATGTTACCACATTTGACTGTAAATCAACTTTTTATTCATGCCTCCACCAATCTTGATCGTTCCAAATTGTAAATTAACCATTTTATTAGAATTATTTCACAGCAAGTCACTCTCATATGATTTAGGCATATTTAACATAAGTAATCTTAGTCTACAGTCAGAAAACATCACTTATCTCCCAAAGCCATCATTTGAATAGATGGTATTGATTAAGAAAACAGAGAGAGACAAATGGTGAAGGAGGTGAGGTGGTAAACACTATATACATGAAGTTTGCAAAAATTATATACTACTTTTTTTTATATATCATAATCTTACATTTATCCTGTCTTATGACTGATATTTCTCCCTTACAAAACCTCATCTCATTGTATATATTCTACCCATATATTTTGCTTATGTTCACAAAGTAAAAATTTACAATTGCTGCATTTTTAAGCACAACCATATTTTGCTCACAATCGAATAGAAAGACTCTTTTTTTTTTCATCTTGGTGTTAAGTTCACAGCCTATCTTGCTTGTTTGCAGAATTTCCCCTTGAAACTCCTGGGAGAATTTGTGTGGAAAGTAATTTTTATCTCTTCATATCGCAACCCTTACACATTTAGGGATGAAGATATACCAAAATGTGGGAAGTTACCTCTGTTCCTGTTTTCCTGTGCACTACAGCTGGGAGATGTGGAACACTGATTAACAACCTGCAGGCTTCAGCAGAGTCTTCCACTTTGTTTCTAGCTTATTTCAGCTCCTCAGCGAAGCAATGGGAAGAGGTTGACTCTAAACCAGCTTTAGTCCCCTTGCATTTTGTGCTACAGGTCTGCGCCAGCTGATACCACCGCTATTTTGTACTTCAAGTCCAATGTGCTCAGATATGTAGCTGGTTCTGGTGATTACCACCTTCAGCACACCTTTGAGGAGCATGGGAGGATATGAGGTTATCAGGTCCTAGCAGTGCCTGTCTTGCTGCAGATCCATCCAGTGTTTTGCAAAAAAAAAATTATAACTTTTACAGAAATGGGCCAAGAACCTCTGGATTTGCCTCACTTCTGTGTTAGTGGGCACTGTATATAGAATCACCACCACTGTAAAGCAAAGAAGCTTTTGCACTCATTTTTCTTCCTAGAGGATGGCGTTTCCCGGACCTGTGCACAGAGCGAGCAGTGTTTAGCTTGCACTGGGGTTCTGATGTGGGGATGGACTGCTAGACTCTCTCACCGAAAATAAATGCTATTGAGTTGTGTTTCAGGGTTATTTGAAAGTTGAATACTTTCCTGAGGAATTGTTTCTGCAGTGATTGCCAATTTTCTGCTTGAGAGGTTTATGATCAAATATTCTCTGGCAGGAGCTTTTTGTTGGGTTCTTTCAACTGCTGGCTTTCCGAGGACATTTGCTAGTGAATGTTCAAATTTCTTCTGCCTTTTCTGTTAACATTTACAGAACAAATTTCAGCACCTGCTAGATGTGAAGCACTGACAACACATAGATGGAAAGGATAGGGGATCAGCTGTGGCAGGAAATAATAAATAGTATTTTGACTGCACAGCAGAAAATAAAGGTACAAATCCAGTGACAGATGCTAAATAATTTAATATTGAAAAGAAAAGTCTTGGTACTTCTTTTAAACTGACTTCAAAAGAGATCCAGCTGGCTAGTAGAAAACATCTGTCCTCACTATTCTCTCAGGGTGAGTTTATTTCCAGTGCAGTTTTCAAGAAGTGCCTGCTGAGGCCATTTTTAGGCGTCGGAACATAGCAGTTATAAAAGCAGATCTAAATTATAATATTTACACTAAGATACACTTGTGAAATCAGGGACAACTGAAAACTCACACAGTTAGCTCAAGACACAGCAGGCATTTAAAAAAGTGCAAATTCTGGGGTATTTATGACAAAGTGAATAAACGCTGAATAGCCAGGTGCTTGCATGGGGCAATGTTACTATAATAATTATTTGATTTCTCTGCTGTATACATTAGAATGCCAAGTAAAGGAGGCAAATTTAAGTTAACAGTGGACATAGAAATAAACCATTAAGAGGCTATTTTACAAGAAAAGCTGCTTTAAATGATATATACTTTGAAAAATGAGACTCGCCATGGAGACTTGGGATAAGCTGAAAAAAATGGTAGCTACCATTATTCTCTTGAGATGAGGAAGCCCTAGGGACATTACAGTGGAAAGCAAGCAACTATATTCATTGTGGATTCTTCTTTTCATGATTTGTTTTAAATTGGTTTTGGTTTTCTTCCTAATTGAATGTAATACTTGTGGGAGTAGTTGAGCTGACAGCACTGGAAAATTAAGTCCAATATGTTCCTTCCTAAAAACATCACAGAAAAGGTAGAAACTGGGCAGCCTTGCCCAGCAAAATGTGCCCTCTATGTTTTTCCATTGTGATCTGGGCAGAAACCACCAGCATAACTCCAAAAATGTTCATGATTTCTGTGATACAAATTTCTTGTTCTAGCGACTGCATTAAAACCATGCACTTACTGGGTAAACACAGCTTGCATTCACTTTCAGAATCAATTATATCTAACCTACAGATCCATCTGTAAATCATCTACTGTTATAATTATCAGCATTATCATTATCATTATTATTATCACTCTGCCAAGCCAACAGATTACTTTGTGATAGGCTGGATGTTGTGTGTATATATTTAGAGAGAAAGCATACAGATTATAGGCTAAAGGCTCTGCTCTGAAGCAGACCAAGGCCATAACTCTAAAATATTCTAGTGAGATAGCCTGTTATGCACAAGTGAAAGTCCTTTTTCATACTATTATGATTTCCACTCATGAACAAGACAAGTAACAGATGAAGCAAGACCATTTTATAGAAGCCTTGAAGAACAGAAAAATGCAGTGATTTGCTAGTACTCATCTTAAGAGAGAAAATATGGATGGCCTTTTTGGAATACCATAAAAAAAAACCCTGTCCTTTCTGTCAATCTGCAACCCTACTTTATATTGTATACTGTGTCTATGCTTCATGAATGCAGCTTTTAGCATGTGTACATGCTAAAAGAAGTAAGGCAGCACCTGAGTTACAGGGAATGCTACACAGACGCAATCGCACAGCTGCCTTTCCTGCCACTATAGGGATTGCCTTCGCTGTCTTCTTTCCAGGTAAGTATATCCTTGCCTCCATGGGGAGGCTCCTTGGACAGAAAAAACTCAGCATTTGAACTGTTTTCCAACCTTTGTCTTAACAATTCTCTTCCTTTATTCCTTCTTTAATGAACACTTTTGTCCTCCCCATATCAATGCTGACACACAAGGCACAAACCAGTTGTTCTGTCATTGCCATTTGCCCCTTCTTGCTCCTCTCCTGCAGCACATCAGTAACTCTGCTCCTCTCCCTATGAGGAATCTACATTAAGTTGCTTGTAGCTACCACTTACTTAGAATATTTGTTTTCTACTATTTGTCTTCTTGTAGGAAAATATGGTAAATATTTGTCTTAAAATTTTCATATCTTGCAGAACTTTCTCTTGATTCTTTAGATTACTTTTTTCTATAAAAATCCTGAAGTAAGAAATCCTCTACCTTGGCATTGTTTACATCTTTCTAATATTTGTTATATAACATTGCCAACCCTCCATTCCTATTTGTTTTAGCCAAACGGAAGCAAGGTGGGGGGGCGAGCAGGAGGTGTGACGAGTGAGAGAGAATTAATAATTGAGACAAATATAACACTTTCTTTTCATTTTTTAATCTAAAACAGAGGAAGGACAACCTGTAAATGCTTGTAGATAATTAGTGACAGGACAGAAATAATGAGAGGACATTGAACATTTTCATCACGGGAGCAAGCATTCCTTTCTGAGTAAAAGCTTTGACAGTATTTGAGTTAATTCTTCTCAAGAGTGAAAACGCCCTTCTAAATAAGGCAAACAAGAAAGCACAAGTCCCAGATGAATATACTTATTACAGTCTGTAACCTTCTCAACACAGCTATCACTGCTAATGGTATCATTAATAGTAGAATGTAAATCAAATGCAATCCTTGGAGAAATTTATATCCAGTCAGCATAAAGGAATGCAAGCTGGCCTCTGAAAATTAACACCTTGTCAGGTGGGAATAATGATGAAAGAAGCTCAGAATTATCGCTTGGTAGTTAAAACACATATATCAAGACATCTTTTCCTGTACTGATTTCATGTTACAGTCCTGCATCTTTAATGAAGGAGCAAGTTGAAGATCAGCCACTGGTAATTGGGTTTGGGACACTTGCAAGTCTATCTGCTGTAGAGAGGCATTAATTCTAAATTAATGCTTTCCAGCTTGATGTTGTGAGTCATGCCATGTCTGAAGCATAGGTGAGCACCTATGTGGTCTGCACCCATAAGGAGATAGGATGAGAAAAGGTACACTGAACTGTTTATACACTAATTTTGTCATAATTACCTTGGTGTTGTGCAGCTACTCACAGGAACAAAGAAAAGAAGTTAATTAATGACACTGGTTTTGTAATAAAACAGAGCAGGAATGTAGTCAGAATATATAGCTGAGTGTTTTACGATTAGCTGTTGCAAAACAAGGGTAGTTTCTTGCTGAATCAAATAACTTATACAAAGCATTAAGTGAAATGACAGAATTCTAGCATGGATATGAAAAATGACTTCCATATATAATATAATAAAATATCTGCAGTTTTAAAGTTAAGGCCTGGGGCAGAGTCTGCAGCATCTTGCAGAACTGAGCCCATAATCTCAAATGTAATGATGAATATCTCTGTGTCAGGATATTTTGGAATTTAGATTTTAGAAGATGGACCATTTTTATTTTTATATTTCCCTTGTCTTCTGTCAATTAAATGCTTTCTTGTTTCTAGGGAAGCAACTTTTCCATTTTTTTAAGGGCATAAATTGAAACACAGAAAGTTCCACCTCCATATAAGGCAGATCTTTCCTGTGAGGGTGMCAGAGCCCTGGCACAGGCTGCCCAGAGAGGCTGTGGAGTCTCCTGCTCTGGAGATCTTCAAAACCCACCTGGATGCCGCCCTGTGCCCCGTGCTCTAGGGGTCCCTGCTGGAGCAGGGGGTTGGACTGGATGATCTCTAGAGGTCCCTTCCAACCCTAAGGATTCTGTCATTCAATGCATGCTTGATTCACAGCAAAACATCTCCCACCAGATATATTTACTTTAAAAGTGGCCAGGTAATAAACTTTGCAATTCTGAGGAGGAAGCTGTAGGTAATATTGTTATATCGCCATTGTGTATTTTTCTTTCTCTGAGAGGGGGTGGGGAGGAGGAATGCAACCTGTGAAGTTTGTTGAATGTAACCACTGGAAAATGCACACTTTCAAATGTATGCTTGGATAACAACAGAATTCTACAAATGTTAGTTCTTCTYTCAGGGTGCTTTGTATTATGGTTGATTTTTATAAATTGTAAATATTCAGTCCTTGAAAGAAACTCTTTACAATACGATGCTGATGTTATCAAACAAACCAATGTTAATTCTCTAAATTGATTCGTAATATCTGCTTTCATCCGTGTAATATGGCATGATTAATATAGCTGAGTTACTCGTGCAGTCTTTACTAGATTATAAGAAGGGACTGGCATCTTCATTTGGTTATTTTGACATGGTCATTATGAGAAGCAGCTGTATAAGATGCCRCTAACCATTTTGTCTTTCTTCTGCTATAATATCAAACCAGTGTTCTGACACCTACCCTGAACACATTAGTAAACATAATAGTACCTGTGCTATGTTAAGTCCAACTGAAGCAGGGTAGATCTTGCAACCTTGCATCCTTAAGGGAGTGATGCTCTTTTCAAACCCGTAGGCAAACATAGAATGTCAACATTATTAGCAGTGGTCCTTGGCATCTCACTTGTAGATGGTGAGGACTGCTGAACAAGTAGTTTGAAGGCCATTTTGGCATAATGGAAAGGCAGACTCAGACAAGTGCTGCAAGTCGACTGCTGGACATCACAATTGCTCAACTGTCAGAATTTTTCAACACTATTTTAAGCTTTTAAGGCTTTCCTTAAATATATGCATATATATATATGTGTGTGCTATTCCTCAAGTCTGTTTAGCTAGGAGTCATATGTGCTTTAACCCATACCTGAGTGTTGCTTACCCATAATCTCTGCAAATTTGTCTTAAAATCACCCACTCCCTAGACCATACATGTTGTAGTCTTTACCTATGTTATTAAAATTTCTAAAATATTAATTATAAATGTATTTGCCAACTGTACTTCTTCAATGCCAGATCACGAAGTGGTCTTGCAATCATTATGATACATTCATTGACTTCACATTGAATGCCACACACTAAATAATCGGACTCAGGGAACTAATCAGACTTCGAGAGTGTTAGATATTTAGAAGAGAAATTTTTTTTTTTTTTTTTTTTTTTTTTATTTATCTTTTTAAAAGAATACAAGCATGTTTTAA
>PTEX01000033.1:4055409-4075171 GCA_003342815.1 Eudromia elegans
ACTAGAATTTATGTTTATGTTTCCTTTTTTTTTTTACTATTTATCTTTTTAAAAGAATACAAGCATGTTTTAACAATATTGAAACTGAAGCAGAAAGATTATAAGTAAAGAGAAGTGGCAATGATCCTTTAACTCCTTGGAGTTTCAGGGAGTAAGGAAGACATAATTGTTAAAAAGTTGTGGGGGTTTTTTTTGTTGTTGTTTTGTTTTTGATTTTACAATTTGAGACCTCCAAAATTTTTGTCTACATAATTTTTGATGTTTCTTTGAACCAATTATTGCCTCAGTAAAGCAACAGAACTCACTATAAGAGTAACAGAGAAAACAGTAGCAATCAATATGAATATTGCAGCCGTTCAATACTGACTTTATCAGGATAGTTTTCATTTCACAACTTATGAGCTCCTCTGAGTATAGGTATGATATATACAAGTTTCTTAAGGTACTGCTATTCGGTCCAAGGAGTTTACAATTTGGTTTCTTGCCAAAATTTCAAACTAACCTTTGCAAACCCTAAATACCACATCAATCACTCCACTCTATGCCCTTAAAATTAATATTATTTCTCTCTCTCCTTTTTTTTTTTTTTTGGGGGGGGGTTGTTTGGGCGCAGGTGGAGATGTAGTGTGGAGCAGACAATATTGTTTCATACTGCAGATTCCAGCAGAAGTATTAGTGATTTCTGTAGAATGTCAGAAATGAGACCAATGGGACATTTTACAACTCAGACATAGCAAACAGTTTTTGCTAATCAGCAAAACTATTGTGTGCATTTTTATTTAGAAAAAAGAGAGAGTATGTTATACAACTTCATAATTACCTTAAAATGCCTCAGACTTTGTGCTGAAACTACCTTACATTATTCATTTCAGTGCACACACCCAGGATATATTCAAAGCAGATCTTGAAATAACATCCTTATGCTACCATGCCATGCCCAAGCAATACACATCTCTCTACCTTCTGAGTCCTAACATTTTTAATTGGATTTTGAGAGTCTGCTATCCACATCTGAAATAAGAATCACTCATAAAAATAGCAGAAATATTCATGAGTGCATCACAGAATCATAATGATAATGCACACGCTGTAGTTGAGGGTACTAGGTGAGTCCTAGGAATTAGAAAACAGTTTCTCAGAACTTAAAAACGCAAGTCTTTCAAGGAGTGGGATATTCATTATTATAGTTACCATCTCCATTATCGAGGATGAAAATGATCTAATAACTTTTATTTTAAAAGAATGTAGAGGCCTATAGAAATTCAGATGTTATTATGTTAGCCCTGATATAAACACATTTCTATCAGACACAAGGAAGATGTCTACACTACTAAAAAAAAGAAGCCATGGAGCAAGCTGAGCAAGCAGATATTCCCCAACATTTCTGAAGCATATCAAAAGCTGCAAACCTGCTTTTAGAGAACAAAGACAGTGATGTTCAGATAATGATGGGTATCCCCTTAACCCCAAACTATCTTGCCAAATAGGCTGGCTGTAGAACTGTTAAAAAGCTGACCTTGTAATTAAAAGTATTTTATTTGTACTGAATGTCATTTAGTGTCAAGACAACTAGACTAAGGTGATTTTGAAAAGCACAGCACGTACCAGGGAAAACGGGACACGTGACTTGCTAGTGTAGCTGTGATGAAACCCCGCCTGGACAGAGAAAGACAGTAACACCTATGGTGGGCTGGTGCTACCTGACTGGTAGGATAGGAAAGTGGAAGGAAGAAGACAACAGATATAATGTTTTCTTTTTTAGGGGTTTTTTGTTGTTGTTGTTTGTTTGTTTTTTGGGTTTTTTTTTTTTTTCCTAAGAAAGGAGCAGCATCAGGACTCATACAACACCAGAACCCAGACTTGACACAGGTCCAGAGGGGACTAGGTCAAAGGGTTACATACAGTGCACATAGAAACTCCACTCTGGGGGGAGTTAACCTTAACCAATGTGGATAGATGCCACTTCAACTCACGGTCAGAGCTTATACACTATCTGGCAACCTTTTGATTTRGCAGGATGGATGCACACAGAAAAGCTGCCTGTCCTTTTACATAGCTGCACAAGTCTTCACCTTGATATGCACTCTGCTCCTAATAGACCAGCAGGGCAGATATGGGGGAAAAAGCAGGTAAGCAGCAGAGGAAGCAAAAATAAATATTAATAAATAAAATAAATAAAATAAATCAAATAGGATGCTTTGGCACAGATGTGTCCATAGCTAAATATTAATCACCTCTCCATGTACCTAGAGAGAAACAAATAGCAATTTCTCCAGTGTTGCTGATAACTGTTTCTAATGGTCAAGAACATATTAAGCCTTCCTCTACCCTCAAGTTTCCAGAGGAGCAGTCAGTCATWACAGACAGGCTCTTTCCTTTATATATCTGTTAAACATTTTTCTCCAGACTCTGTACAGGTAGTACATGCTACCTGTCTCTCTGGGATGGGATTCCCTCACCCTCTAGAGCACCCTGTGTGATGCTGCAATTCATAGRTCTTGTTCAAAAGATTTCAAAATATGGGCAAAGACAGAGAGGAAATGCAAGAATAATTGTCTACCGTGTCATGTTGAAATAGCAATAATGAGCAAAGACTCGCATGGTGAATACTTGTGATGCAAATGGCTGTAGTGAAAGTTTGATGTGCAACATTGCTTTACCAAAWGACTCACTTACCAAGGTGAGAGGTAAAGAAAGTCACAAAATCTCTATGAGCACTATATTCCACTTCTGAAAAGCCACAAACAAGTACAAGAGCAAGAAAAAATATTTTAAAATATCAGATTTTAACAAGAAAAAATATCTAAAGGAAAACAATACAGTGCAGGTAAATAGGATTATTGAATGACTTAAAGTGAAATTTGTATCCTGCCTAATTTCCCATCAATCATCTGATGCACTAAAAAGAGTTTGCATTCAATTTTCTTTTTTTTTTTTTGCCTTTGTTGCATTTAAGCCAAATCTAATTTGTATAAACATTTACTTAATATCTACTGTAAATCATGGAACAAGGAGTGCTTGTAAAACTACCATTAAACCAGAGCTCTTTCTCTCTTGGGATGCCATTACTTCAGCAAACATGGATTCAGCCTCTCACAGTATGTGGAAAGTATGTCAGAGAAATATAGTTAACTGTTAGATTTACCCTGTGGTGCCTTTCTCCGACATGTTGCTGGAACAGTGGCAGTCACCAAGGAAAACAGAAGAGGTGCAAAAAATATTTAAGTTACTTACAGGGCAGGAATTAAATCTGGCAGGAATGTTGTTGCATTATGCTGTGAAACAAGAGACAACTAGAAGTGTTCCACAGCTTTTGGCATCACGCGCAGYACCTAACACTTGGTGGATATTTGTGTGCAGTACCACTATACTCTTTTATTTGTCTATATTCTCGTCCAATCTACATTTGCTTGTGTGTCTCAGTGTTTGATGAAAATTTTCCACAGTTTTCTTTCTTTGTCTTTAGAAATAGGCAAAAGCAGATCAGTCATTTGGAAAAGAGAAAATGAAGTAAATKAAATGAAAAGCTATGTTAAAGATACTGAATAATTATGAAAAGTTTTATCGGAGATTTTAAAATAGTAATAATGAAAAAAAAAAAAAACCTAGGAGCTACCTGCACACCTGCAATGTTTCTGTATTTCATTCATGTGTATGTGTTGCATATCTCCTCATGCCTTTTCTCYATGGGATTAGAACTGTCTTTTTTTTGTGCATACATATTTGCCAAAGTGCCTAGCTGTGGTATAACAAGATCCCAGTGTTTGTCTAGTCCCTCTAGACTCGAATAAATAGATAATGTTCACCACATTGAAACAAGGAAATATCACCAGCTCAAATAGAAAAGATTAGTTATGGGCTCTATATCTCCGGCTGCAGTGTAACCTAATGTAGCCTGCTATGTCTCAAACCAAGAGCCGATGCCAGCCCCACACCCAGGCAGCTGGGATGGCTTAGACGCGTGCAGAGATCCTTGCTGAAATCACCAGGGCGCAGCACCAATATCATCCTTGGCTGTGACTCATGCTCGGTGGCAAAAGGCAATTATTTATATTATTTACATAATAATTTATTCTGGGTAATACTGAAAATTGAGGGTCAAGTTTTTGTTTGTTTGTTTGTTTGCTTGCCATCAAAGTTTCAACGTGAAGGCTTTTGGTCTTGGAAGATACTAACACCTGAAGATTTTTTTTTTTTTTCTGTAAAGGGTGTGAACTTGAACACCGAAAAAAGTTTTGTGACAGTTTCATCATGCTTACAGCTGTGATCAGTTAATGACGATAAAGGTTTTTCACATGGAAAACCTGAAACAAAACGTGTCTGTGAAAACTTTCATTTAATCAAAGGGAAGTATTTTGTCAGATTCATTCTGACACAGCTCTGCCAAAYGCACCTGTCTGTAGAATCAAAATGACCTTGGTGCTAGTGTGTAACTTTCAAAAGGACAGCAATTTGTACATTTGCTACACGCTGTTTTGTGTAAGTCCTATATACAGATTAAATTGAGGTTATTAAATGTGGAAATAAAAAAATACATAACTGCCTGCCCTGTGCTATGCCACAGGGCAGAATATTCACTATTGACTATRCCCTGGTATAAAGGTGGCCAGTCAAATTCAACACAAAATTAAATTTTTACCCAGTATTGTACATATGAAAGTTGTTCCKAGTATCTGTAAATTAAAATGTGGAATATTAATATTCACCATAAAATAACTTTACACACAAAAAGTTTAAATAAATACATTAAGATTTTATCTAAAACTAGCTTATTTCATAAATGAAATATATAGATTAATTATATGTCAGCACCCAATCAACTTGAGGACTATAAAGAATAAGTAGCAGCAGAGAATTCTGGGAGAAACAAGAAAGAATAAAAGAAATCGGGATGTCCAAATAGCGAAGAAGAGGAAAAGCACCGCAGGAGGGAAGTGGAAGAAAATTTAAGTTAGCACTAAAAGAATTCAGGCTATAGTGGGGAGGGAAGAGAGAAAGCGCAGTTAAAATAAAGGAAATCAAAATGAAGGAAAAAAGACAACAACCCCTAAGATTTACTGCAATATAAACATAAAATTATTAATCCCATGGTTTCTGTGTGAGGTTGGGGAGTTCTAAGAGTAGAATCTCAATTTCTAATTAAGATAGGTGAAATGAGCTCTTTGCATGTTTGTGTTATGAATCTTTGATTGTTTTTAATTAGAACATTCACTCGGATAATAAAAATAACCATACTTTTTCTGCATACAAATTAAGCCTAAGAGAGAAAAGGGATTGATAAAATTACTGTTATTATGAGATGGATTTCCTGGCCTCAGTTCCATACATTTTCTCTTATTGCTGCTCTCACTTGCACAAATACATTCTAAAGATAGCAGATATACAGCTAGTATAAACAGGAATTGCTATCTATCAGTACAGTCTCACTGATTTACACTGTTTTAGTATCTGGTTTATTATTGTTTCTATTACCATTTTTTCTATTTTTTCATACTGCTGCAATTTTTTTTAAAGACAGAGATCTAAGTTATAATAATCTAAGTTAAGATAGACAGATACTTATACCAATAGTAGATAATAAAATAGCAACAAATGGTTCTAATTTTTTCCCTGGCACTTTCTGATTATGCAGCAAGACAACAATAAGGATGTTACTCAAATGAGATAGCCATCTCTGTCATATATTGGGTATAACATCCCCCTTTTGAATTTTCTGGTGCTTTGCATTCATATATCCAACTTCTGCAAACTGCTCTGGCTGCAATGTTATAAAGGAATAACAAGCAACAGCTAAGATGGATCCAGGGCAAGGAGCACATTTATTGGAAAAGAAAGAAGGGGAAGAGAGGAAAAAGTCAAATAAACTAGGGGTAAGAGCTAATAAAAGTAATAGGGAAGATTGGGATCCAGGGATTCATTGATTCAAAAAYAGTAGGCTGAGACTACCTGAGTAAAGTCAAGGTAGTGCATTCCTGGACCTTCCCTAGCAAAACATGTGAAACTACCACAGACTACAGTGCCAATCTTGATACAAAGAGATATTCTCTGGAACTCTGCCGAGACAGCGGGCTCTTGTAAGCAATCTTTTTGGCACTATTACTGAAGAGAACATTACTGGAACAGGCTGCCCAGAGAGGTGGTGGAGTCTCCTCCTCTGGAGATCTTCAAAAACCTGTTTGGATGCCACCCTGTGCCCCGTGCTCTAGGAGACCCTCTGTGTGCAGGGGGGTTGGACTAGATGACCTCTACAGGTCCCTTCCAATCTTAAGCATTCTATGATCACCCCATCTTTCCCCAGAAGAGCAAATAAACCTCAGGGCAGAATTTTCCATAGACAGGGACCTAAAACTGATACACTTTAAACAACAATTTTAAGTAAGAGCTTCATACCTTTCTCACAGCTTGGCACAATTATCCTCTAAGCTYCATGTCTGTTGATATGAAAGTCTTCTATTTCCAAACAGAATGGAAGAAAATGCATGATTTAGCAGGATACCAATATAAGTTCTCTAAGGAGACATTTAAATATTAGTGAATAACTCATAAATACAGTGCCTAAAGCCAATGTTTCAAGTATAGACTATCCACATTGGAGAATCATATAATTTGTACACTTCTGAATGAGGTTCTGGAGAGGAGCAGCTTTCAGATATCCTCCTTCTGCTCTGAGTCTGAATATTGTTTCACTATCATCAACATAAAATTTCCTATGGCCTAGAAACAGAAGCTAAACATTGAAACATTGTGGCAGGTAAGAAAGAGAACGATGCTTTACTAAAGAAAGGGCATATAAAACATAACAGGTCAAAGTCTGCTAACGCTATTTCTAGAGACGCTGGCAAGCAAAGGAAAAACCTTTTTATTTACTTATTTATTTATACTCTTTCTGCTCAGCTTCTTGTTTTTGTGTCAGTCAAGGCAACACAACCAAAACTTTTGCTCCTGCCACCAGATCTAGTCCCTAACACTCCTCATTCACAGCACTCAAATACTTTTGCAAGTTTCTCACTTCCACCTGAAGGTTTTTCTTAAACYCTTCAAAAAGATTAAAGAGTTTTTTTCTTCTTGCCAGGACTTTCTGGCRTGCTTGTTGGATGATAAAGGAAGGAAAACCAATGTCATCTATGCTTTGCATACAGTAGCTCTGAACTTTCCTTTCCCTCCCTCTCCTTGCCAAAATCCTTGTCTGAGTGAAATGCTGAAGCTTGTTCTTATTGAAGGAGAAGTGGGGGCTGTTTTTATTGTAGCAGTGCTCAGACAGAGCCACTAGAAATACMGAGTGCTGGGCTACCTTTGCAGCCCCACTGCGGAGTGACTGACAAACCTGTCACAGCACGCTCAACAAACAACAGAAAAAGGCACACATTTTCCAAGCAAGTGGATAAGGGTTGTTTGTTTTGGGGTTTTTTTACAGAAATAGTATACTGCATACCAATTACCCTTGCTCCTAAAAAATAAGCCACTTCCTCCAGATATGTCTAATATCTGAGTAGGTTTTTTTTTCCCCTGAGGTTTTGCAGTTTCAACATTTATATCTCCAAAMTTCCATTATATTAGTGAAGAATCAAATATCTTTGAGCTATTTGGCATATTGTTTACTATATCCATTTTTAGAAATATTACTTTGGAGTGGTTAATTCCTTGGCACAATGTGTTTCCTGTAAATCTCTGTGTATTTTTGTCATGAATTGCGTATAACATATAGATGGTTTTGTGGGATTTTAATGAGTTTTTAAATGAAATGACTGACTGAAAGAAGCAGAAAATTAAGTGAAGCTGCTATCTCGTTAAAGTGAGAAGGTTTGAATTTAAGGGTGACAGAGCAGACAAAAGAGATATTATTTCCCTCYGCATTAAGCCTATTCCGTTTTCTCTCCTCTCTCACTCCATCGCTACTGCCTGCAAGTCCGGGCCAACAAGCTACAGTGTTTTCACRCAGCTGCTGTCCGCTGGAAGCCTGTTGAACCTGTTACTCTCCTTGCTACTGTCGTGTTGAAAGGAAGCTGCACTTTTAAGAAGCTTTTGGTACATAAATCAAAAGCAATGGAAACAATAAATTAAAAAGGCCTGATACAAACAATTTGCATCAGATGAAGCAGCTAAAAGCTCCGTCACAGCAGTTCAGTCACTTTGGAAAYGTAGAAGAAACTGGAAGAGAACTCAAAGGACATCTTCCTTTGCATGTGACGAGGACAGGCAAAGAGACAACAGTCAGGTGGCAGCTTTGTTCTTCACAGCTGGCTGGTTCAGAAGCACCTGGTCTRTCTAATAGCTTGTACAAAGGCCCAGGCAGCACAGCACTCCTTGTTAAAAGTGTATCTCAGCAGATGCATCTGATTTTTATCAGAGGAGACAAAGAGAAAGTGAAACTACAGAAAACTTTAAGACTAATCTGAGGCTCAAAAGTCCACTTAGGACTCTCCAGAGACTGGGAATAAAATAATTTAGGGTAAGACTGTGGRTCAAAATTGCTCTGCAGTAGGAGCTACACATTTCTAGGCAGACCTTGAAATGGTGGGTACTACTCCAAACAATCTCAAGAACCTATGGCAGAAAGACCACAAAACTCAGACAAACAGCATACAGTCTGGTACTTTCTGTGACACAAACACTGGCTTAGGCAATGCCTAGCAAGTAGGAGACAGGCAGTAAAATAAAAGGATTGATATTATTTCTCCAAATTTCCAAGCACTGCCCAAACAAAGAGAATTAGCAGCTCTGTTAGCACACAGGAATTCTTCAAAGAACTGTAGACAACATTGCCATAAGAGGTGAGRTGACAAGCTATCTGAAAGCAAATGAAAAAGTCATTCCAAGCTGAGTACTGATGTTTAAGTCAGTGTGTTGCTATAGCATTTTTAGCAATTCTAATTTTTATATCCAGACAGCACAATATGATACCTAACATTTCTTTTATATTTGAAATAATTATAGCTGCATCATTTTAGAAGGTGTTTTTCCTACTCTGAAATTATGATGGTGCCATGAACATTCCTGGTAGTATGAACAGTGATTTCAGACAGTTGTGGAGAAGGCAAGAGTTTAGGAAATTGAAAAATGTAACTTTAAAGTGGACTCAATCCTGAGAAACTGGGACAGAGAAGAAGAAAACTTGCTGAAAACAGATATCCCCAAACAGGATGTTTTCAGCAGTCTGCTTTCAGTAGTAAGAGAAGATGTGCAAGACCACTGGTTTGTGACAGAAGAACCAAATTTATCTAAGAATAGGTTGGTACAGAAACTTCCATGCCTCTTTCTTTGGGTGASTGAGGTTATCTGAAACAGACTGAAAGCTATTTGTCCATTCCAACAAAGGAGACCAGCAAATTGCCMTCAGAGCCCAAATCTTGTGTTTTCAGTTAAAAATGTTTGTTTTACAAATTGAACATACATTTAGGAGAACACTGATAGCTGCAAGCACATTCTCTAGAGCATATGAGGGGAAAAAAAGACATTAAATCTTTAAAGAAAGAAAAAGAAGAAAGAGAGAAAGAAAAAGGCAAAGAGAGACAGAGGCACAGGAYGGCAGAGAAAGAGAAGATGGGAAAAAGGAGAGGACAGATGGAGGAGGAGAGAGAGAAAGCAAATTTCCAGATAAATTGTGGATGAAATGGTATTCCTCAATAGCAGAAAAAATTAGGCACTTGTGGGCACAGGCTGGCTGGACCCCCATGCTCACAGCTGCTATCATCAGGCTCTCAAACTAAAAGGCATTCCATTTTAAGACAACAGAGAATATGTTTAACCTATTACATGAAGCTCTCTTAAGAATGAAAACAAAACAAAACAAACAAAAAATAACAGAATGATATTTTGCTCTGTCTTCAAAAGAAYAGCAGTACTTAAAAGCCATCAAGACGTACTTTATATTCTAAGAGAGAGAYCAGGATAAGCAGGAGCATGTGTGTTGGTGATGCAGTGTAAGTATGGATACATGTAYAGGATGTGGGGAAACATGCTTTCATTCGTGAGTATTATTCAGAAATATAATAGTCACAAATATATAACTATTTTTCTATGAAAGTGTTTTTTTTCTAAAAGACAGCAACTGCACATATGAAAGGTGATTTTTAGATCTAGTACGAATATGAATTTAAGCAGTTTACAGTGACATGTATTTAGTTATTTATCCATTAGCCTCAAAAATTCTGACATAATGAATTAYTAAATTAAGGAGTAAAAATGGTTAAAAGATAAAATCTAAGTTATACATCTCATTTTTTTAGGCACAGGGTGGAAGATAGTTGCCACCTTCTGATATCCATAACACAACCCTGGCAGAAAAAAATGGTCTTTAATAGTAAGAATTCAAGCCAGAACAATTCGGTATACAAAGAAACATAAGGAGGCAGACAAAGTTAAATATAAACTTAAATATAAATAAACAAGAGTTAATATAACATGGTGTGATGGAAGCAGTGATCACTTCAGGTAAATGATGACATATGATTTTCCAACAGGTATCAGTGACTGTAGGCAAGAACAGCTGCCCCAATGGGTTTCTTGCGTTCTTCTAAGGTTGTCATCTCATCTGGACACATCCTGAGGAGGAACAGACAGCTCAAGCCAGAGGGTAGAGAGCTAAAAGTGAACTCCTGTTCCCTGCTTAGGTCACAGAGAATAAGAGATATGGATAGGCAAGTAAGCCCCAAGACATTATCTTGTCAGAAMAAAAGAGCTTAGTACTGGAGTCCCAAAATTTACGTACTGCAATTCCAAGCATAATAGTGGCTAGAAGATAATTTTATAATAGGACTTGTGGTTTTGGGCAGAAAAAAAAAAACAGTATTAACACATAAATCAGTGGAAAGGCAAGGATGGGAGAGGAGAAATTGAATACTRCAAGAAGAAATGACAAGACCCTCTCTAAAATAGTATTACCTAATTGTATTACCTTCACRTGCTAACTTTTACCTGAGGGATGAACAAGGCCTAAAATGCTGATATGGAGTTAAAAAGCAATTCAAGCTGCAGAAGGAAAAWACATACTTAATTCTCAGCCAGATAATGAAAAAAAAAATAGGTCAGATAGATACCGATAAATGTTTTTGCTTTGCTTTGTGCCGTTAAAGGAGACTCAGTTGTTCAGATGTATGTAACACAAAGGTTAATGCATAAAAATGAGCAGAGGGCTTCTTTTAAAGTCTTCTTAGGCATTATTTTTACTACTGCACTAGCAGAAACTATGTGGAGATAATGCTCTTACCTATTTCATAGGGTGTTTGGAGCATCAATTARCTATTGCTTATATGGTCCTTTGAAGATGAAAGCAGTGTATAAGTGCTAAGTATTACTGCAACAGACAACATGAGGCAGGAAATGAGAAACTTCCATCTCATTAAAGGCAAGAGTTTGGTGCTTGTTAGTTACCAAGTATTCCCCTTCTTTCAGGAGATCCTTCTTTCAGGAATACTGCCATTTATCCTTTATGTTGCTAAAGGTTACACTTCAGCAGCTGTGAACTCCAGCTAGTGGCAATAGCTCTTCAGATCATTAGGCAGTGGGGGGAAAATATTGTAATAGCACTACTACTAAATGGCACCTTTCTTTTCTTCCCCATGAAGGAAAAAGCGGTAGAGAGGGTTCTGYAATATGGTGTTTTGGGTACTATAACCCAAACTATAAATGGCCATTGATGTGCATATCCAAAAATCTGTTACAAGATTATAGCTAAAATAGTGATAGAGAGTAAATAACACTGYTTAGAAAATGTTTTGAATAACACATTCACCTTCAGATGAAATCTTTAAATCACAGCAGTTTATCCTTCAGAGAGATCAAGCACAGATTGCAGCATTCAGCAACCAGCACCCTTACTCAGGAAAGCAACTCTATTCAAGCAAACATGTAMCAAAAGCCATACTGAGCATACAAATAACTACTTTCTCACAAAAGAAAGGCCTTTCTTACAAAAGAAGGTGCTGTTTCCATGTGCCTTGTGTCACCCTGTAGATTTTTAGGTGTGGAGCACTCATTGCAAAGTTTTCTGATCTGTCAGGAAAACCTTACAAAATCAGATGAACTTTGAGGCAGAAAAAGAGGACATATGCAAGAAAGTTCAGGCATATGGGAGTCCATTCCAGCCTGCCTTAGCCTAGATTTGAAAATTACTGTGGTCCAAGCTAGCCAGAATTAAGGCAAAGAAAGTGCCTGTTCTTGTGGTGCAGAGAGCAGGAAACTTCTCACTGAGATTCTCATCTGCTAASAGCAACTCAGCTCCAACATCCAAAAGCTCTTTCTGGGCTGTTGAGCTTTTTAAATAAAAATATTTTTTATATGTGCCCCTACTTTCTAATCTGTTCACAGTGATGCTTCATTTTTCATTTTGAGTGTTTCAGCCTCTCTTTCCTCAACTAAATATATGATTTTAATTGCATAACCTAGGAAAGAAAGCAAAAAAAAAATTATTAGGAGGCACTTGTATTTTAGTATTCTATCTAGTACTACCTGTACTCCCAGCTGCATTTACTACTGATGAAAACAGTCTACAGCTCCATTATGCACAACGGTGCAACACACATACCCTAAGGAAAAATAAAGCAAATKAGTTTAAAATGCCTTTGGGGCAGTGTTCTGTACCTCTGTTTAGATATCCCRTCGCTCCACTTGCCTCCTCAGGTATCTCAAGTTGAACTCCTTCCCACGTAAGTGAAATGAAAATCATCACCTTTATCTGAAGAAAGTGAAGATTCTGGGAAAAGGCAGAAGAGCACATGGATCTGAATGACTTTCCAAGGCTCCAGGTCTGGGCTGACATTTGACCTGCCTTGGACAAATTTGTTTTACCTTTGATGCATGAAGTGCAGAACTTCAAAGATGATGAATTCCTAAGCAGAGAGATTTCTGGCAGCAGAATAGGATTTTGCCAGGCAAAACTGTTCTGAAGTTTCATCATAAGTTATGTTTTCATCCTTACTTCTTGAACAGGATCACTCCAAAACAAAAGAAAGACCTCAGAAACATTTGTTTTAGTGTTAAATGATTGCCTCGTTAGTGGAACCTTTGAGTTACAGAGAACCTAAACAAACTCAACTGTCAGATGCATCATAATTAATCAATTCAACACAGGGGCAACAAGGGCACAATAATAAAGTATTTTGCTTCAGACCCYATTGCTTGAGTTCAAGACTCATGAAAAACTTTCTCCCATTTTATCTGGCTGCAAACAGGTGTCTGTCATCAAGCAGGACAGTTAAAAGGCCTCACATCTTCCTTATACAGAGCTGGCTACCAATACAAGTCTGTTTAACTCATTTTAATCTTTGAACAGCCTGCAGGTTGCAATAAGCTTGAGAAACCTGCTCAGCAATCTCTTTAGCTGTAGACTACTCAGCAACCAATGATCCTATATGGTAATATAAGTTATTAGAAAATTGGGAGTGTTTCCCAACTAAATTAATACAGATTCAAAATCTAGTTCAGTGAAATAACAAATCTATTTTAGTCCTGAATTTAACAGATTTAAGATCCATTCATTTCCCTTCAACAAAATTTGGGCAAGTCCATGAGTTTATAAAATCTAAAGTTTTCCATAAAAAAAAAAAAGTGCTGAAAAGGCAGCTGTGTCCATYTCCCTCCACCTGGAGAAGGGACTGCTCCTGAAAGGATTAATGTTGCCAAAATGCTGTGGGGAAGGCTGTAATCTGCATTTAAATAGAAAGATTCCAAACTCCCCAAGAGCTCATTTTTCTTCTTACAGCAGGAGGCAGAGCATTTTTATGTGTACATTGTAATATTAAAAGGCCACTATGGTCTGTGGTTTATCTCAGTAGTGCACAGCCAGATGGATATAACTTTAGACAGCAGAAAATTGCTGAGTGTTTGTCCTGCGCAACATCCTAAACTACAAATATGTTCAAAGGCAAAGCTGTGAGATTCCTATTGTGCAGCTAATGTCAAAAACATGTCACAGTGCAATGGAAGAAGCAAGTTCGGCTAAGCCCATGCAGCAAGGCAGCCCTGAGCAATGGAGGAATTGGGAATGTATACCTGGGAACAGCTGTCTGACTCATCAAATCCTGTCCCTTGCTATTACAGCAGGTAATTCCTTCCCCTACAAGCAAAGTGGTGACAAAAAAAAAATCCAGTGAGAGCTTATATTGAACAAAGCAAAAAAAAAAAAAAGTCCATGATGCAACCTCCAATAAAAAAGCTGTCAGAGGACACATAAAAATGATAGGAGCAAAACTCAAGGGATTCAAACAAGCCTGAACAGATTTCCCTGGGTATTAAAATCCCTCACTGCCCTACTGATGAGWTAATATTCAGATAACTATGTCAGGTGAAATTGCTTAAGTAGAACTCTAATTAGTTTCCMACCATTCAGAAAAACATTAAGAAGAATCTCCTATTTTAATTAAGAATTCATTTTCGATAAGCAGGTGATTCTATCAGTCACTGACAGCTTCATAGAGGATGGTGTATTTATGTGCTTATATTTTTGCCTCTGTATATACTCACACCCACAATYACACTGGCTGTGTGACATGTTTAAGGCTCCTTTCTGACAGATGCTTAATCACATGAGGAATCCCATGAGTTTGCATGAGTAAATGTTTGCGGTGTAGAGGCCCATTTAGACTTCATTGCTGTTAGGTGAATTTACATGGTGACTATGTCACCCTGCCAATGAATAACTCGGGTCCCATGTACAGAATGTTTCCTGTTCAAGCAAATCGCCAGGATCCCATATAGAATAGTCCTAGATAGAGGAGCATGTTCCTTTTCTCCGGTGCACTGAAGATAAGACAGCTTATGGGAAGTAGAACAGCTTTTATAGGTGTTCTTTGAGCACAAACTACCTGTAATCTCCTTACTTACTCCTGAAAGGTGATAAATGTGGAGTGCGTGAACAGGCTTGGCTCCCCCCTGCCCAGAAGAGTCTTCCCGTCACTCTCTGCTAAGCTCTAAGAAAACACTTGTTGTTGTTGCCTTTGGTATGGACCCTGGCGCAGTGTTTTTTTCTCAGTATTTACCTATCAGTTTGAATCACTTTGAAGAGAGGGGCAGAAAAATATTTTGCCTGTCTTAATCCGATTTAAGTGTGAGCTAGATGTGGAATCGTGCAATATGTACACACATAAAAAAAATCTCATATGTACAGATAAAGAGAACCTCTCAAAAAGAAAACAGGGGTGTTTGTAGTGTTTTACCTCTGAGGCATGTAACAAGTTTCTGGCACATAGTTTTGAACCTGTGTATTTAAAYGGTCCTTTAGGCAGCTACACCTATCTTGGGTCCAAACTTAAGGGTTGCCTAGAGTACTTTTAGAGAACACATTATAACAATATAACAAATATTGACTCTTCATAGTTCTTATTTCCTATCCCAAATCAGTCACTTCTGGGTTTATGCAAAAGTATTCACAAAAAGTCCTGCCCAAAGAGAATGTGGTAGGAATTAGACAAACTTTGTACATTGTGAGACATAATCCACTTTTATGCCTTAATTTCTATGAAAATCTCACTTTATATTATATATTTTTCTTTTTTTTAATGTACAGCACTAATGAAATGATGATTAAATGGTTATAACATTTTCACTCCTTTCTCCTTGTTTAATGGAAGTTGCTTTTCCTAACTGCTAAARCATTTAAAAATCATTGAAGCAAATAAATAAATAAGTCCATGGCTTCCGCCTGAGCTGAGGAAGAGCCATTTTCTGCTGCTTCTACTGCTACTAACAAATCTTCTTTCCTTGGGGAAGAAATGTTTGTTGTTTTTATTTTTCTTTTGTCTTCTTATTCCTCAACAATCAAAAATRCTTAAATGGGAAACAGACACAAAGTGAAGAATGTAAGGATGACAGCAGCCCAAGGTTTGGGACAATTTTACTTTGTTGTACATCGAGTTTACTTTAAGCTGCCTTCGGACCACTTCAGGTGTATAAAACCACACACAGAGGAAAACTCTGATAGAGACATCTCTGTCTTGGTTGAGCTGATCAGTAATATAGATTTATCTAYCTCTCCATCCTTCTCAAACATCCTAATTTTTTTTACTCTAATGTAATTCCATTTTGTAGTCAGATCACTGGTTTTTACTTATCATGATCAGATTATACTTTGAAAGTTTCTATTTTAAATTATATTTGATATTTCCCATAAATCAGAGTAACATATAAGAAAATTTATTTTAAAATCGACCCAGTTCAGGGCCTATCAAGGCAATAGAGTAATGAGAGAGGTGCCAGCTTTAGTCACACTGTGCATTGCGGGACCTCTGAGACCTGCAGTCACCAAGTTCTTGAATTTTAAAGGAAACCACATGCTATGAAGAACGCCTTATCTCCTTCTGCATGTGTGGTGTGTGTTCCCTACATGTAAGCTGTTTTGCAAGAAAGACAACATCTTGCAGTGCTGCTGAATACAATTCGCCAGCTTGCAAATAAAAGTTAAAAAAAATATTTAGAAACGCTTGTTTTAGATTTATGTAGCTTGATTAAAACCATTGCTCTTTTAAAACAGAATTGGGCTGAACTAAGGCACAGCATCTAAATTTCCACATTCCCTCTTAGGATTCAAAATGTGAATCAGTATTTGAATTCCAAATTTCAGGTGAAATCTCTCTATTCTCCAACTCTAAATGCCCAATATCTGGCAACATTATTAAACTTTGTGTATTTTGGAATAACAGGGCACATGCTATAATGTTTTTTAGAGAAACAGTAAAGGTCATTTTCTAACAGACTTCTAGTTTAGTAATCTTTTCGTCTATTCAAAAAGCAAAATAGTATGGTTATTATTTTGGTATTTGTAGGAAAAATCTGAACAGAATAGTCATATTTCATATTTATGAATATGATACAAAATAAAGTAGCCCAGCTGCTGTTTTAAATACATAAATACACATAATTTTTCAAGTATATCATGAGTATATCACATACATAAAATCATATCCTGGTTTTGACTGTAACATATGAAACAGGATGATTTCCATCTCACTCACATACTCATTATCTATAAATGTAAAACACTCCAATTCTATAATGGATTTCTTCACATTTATAAAAACTATATCACGTTTGTACAGACAGTATTGTACAGACAGTAATGCAAAACCATATATAAAGTGTACATACAATTAGAAGACACAAATGAAAAATATTTCCTGACTCACTCACTCTGTCAAATCTAATCCATCCCCCGTCTTTACTAAGGACAGTTCAGGCTGCCCCAAAACCTGGCCCAGGTTTGCTGCGAGGGAGCGTGTCGTGGGACTCTGCCGCACCATGGAGGGCGACAGGCTCCAAGAAGCACCAGCCATGGCTGGTTTAGAGCAAGGGATGTGGCAGGGAGTGTGCCCAGTGCCAAGGCTGCAGAAGGATGGGCATGGAAGCAAAGTCTTTCTTCAGCTGCAGCCCTCAAATCATCAAAAGTTTTACAAAGTAGAACCCAAACCTTAGTAAAATAAGCATGCCTTTCACCTGTGAAGGTCATAACTTCCACTCATTTTGATTTGGCACTCTGACATTTTGTTGACTGATTTCTTCCGAAATATGGAGGACAACCTAGTCCTTGAGCTCTAAGAAAATTACATACCAAATTGCCTGACCTTAGTAAGTGAACCCCACTTACGATTAGCTGTTTATTACAGACACTTTTGMCAAAAGTCATGTTAAAGTTTTCTTTAAAACATTTGACTGTCATGTATCAGATTGCTAGTCTCCAAGAAGAGATACGGTCCTGTATTTTAAATTTTGGTATCTGTGTCCATGACTCAGTATGAACTCTTGCAAAATTAAGTTTTATATAAGATAAAAACATATGTATGTTTTATAACAGCGATAACTTTTTATGAAAAAGTGATATATTTTTATTACATAAGGGACACTGCTAGTTCAGAAGGGACTTGCAACATTTAGTGATTCAACAGCTTCTATGCACTTAAAGCGTTTTGTAGAGTACTTCAGTGTGTTTGCCTAAGAAGTAAAAAYTGCTGTAAAAGTGTAAGTTGCAGTAACTAAGGTGCTATTGCAAGACAGTTTTGCCCGCCAGAATGAATGATGTCTAAATGCCACAGTTTGATTAAGCTGTAAGGCACAACAGGTTATATTGCAATGTGARGCCCCTAGGTGTGCTGAAATTACCTCTCAACAGCTCACTCAGGAGTATCTTTGGGAGATTATAACATGGCAATTTTACTTTTTTTTTTTTTTAAATGAATAAATGAAGTCATAAACAGCATTTTTCCCAGATAAGTGAAGTGTCTTCCATCACCCAGTATATAGTCATTAGGTCTAATGTGCTCTTCTACAGAAATATTTCTAAATGATCTAGGGTTCCCTTCCGCACTCTTATAGCAATAGGAAGATTTGTTATGGGAATCTCCATTCTTTCTGAATGAAGGACGTATGCRCATTATCCAAAACATGCAAGCTCTAAAGTGCACTACCAATAGACCCTGTAAGTGTTCTAAAACGCTGTTTGCTTTGAAGATCTTGCTATTCAAGYCAATTGTTTTTCCTTCTTTTTCTTTTTTCTTTTTCTTTAAAAATATCCTCTTTTTCATATTAGCATGAACCTTCATACGTGACTGCCCAATGGCATGGCTGATTCCTCTGGCGCTGTTTTCTGTGGAGCACCTTTCGAAGGCTCATACTGCAAGACCCCCTGAGTTTTGGATGTAATTATTWTTGCTTTTAATCAAACAATGTGACTGATTGTTCTTCCTGCTTTGGGGAGCTCACACTCTAGGAAGACAAGCAGGAGGTATAAGCTGCTAACTTGTGTGTTGGTTATGCRGAGGGACGCTGCGCTGCAGTGACTCCAGCCCAGCAAACCACAACTTCATTGCAGAAAATTGGTGACCACTCAAGGAGACAATTAAAAAAATCTAACTGAGAAGACTGCAAGGTGGCCCTGCTTCTCTGGCTCTGTGGGGATTGCAACACTTGGCTGTAAGTCCAGCTCTCTAGCATCGCACAGCATCAACATTTTGGTCAAATCTTACCATTGACTCTCAAGAAAAAAATGCTGAGCTTTTCCATATGCMCGCTGGTCCAGCTCCAGAGCTGTGCTGATTCACTGTACGGAGCTGGGGAGGAGAAGGCAGGTGGGGATGGCGATGCCTCCAGTACCACTTCCRTAGCCTCTGGCAGCTGTGGGCTGATGCATAAGCCTGAGCAGCCCTGCGAAGAAACGTCTGTCTTCTCCACAGTGAAACATCTGCCCTCTCAGTTGCTTTCTGTGCCCTAGAGAGCAGCCAGTAAAGGAATCGCCAGTAAAGTTAGAGGTAAAGACAAGCTTAGGAGCAGCATATAAGGGATGGAAGAGCTACAGTGCAAAGGCAACAGGTTTGGAGTTGTTCACTAAATCTGTTTAAAAATGTATGCTTTATTACATAAGAACCATCAAGCTCTGCATACTGTCCAACAAGCCACAGTGCTGCTGCAGTTGTCCAATCACTGCTTCTTGATCATCTCCTACTTTCCATTAAATCCATGTATCAACATTTAAGTAGGTTATACATTCTTAAAGAGAGGGATTCGAGCAATACAGATTGTGGTTGTGGTTTGTTTAGCACACTGAAACTTTTGGGCACTGATGGCCAATATAATAAATAACCAGTACAGAGGCACAAGTGCTGCCCCACCCATGGGCTCTTTAGAAAAAAAAAAGCCTAATTTGATTCGATAAACACTGATTTCTTCAACCTGTGTGCAGGGTTGGAGAGACATTGGGTTTGTCCTCTATGACATCTACATCTTTTAAATTCAGACCTATATATGATTAAAGAAAGATGAAAAAAAAAAAAAAAAAAAA
>PTEX01000033.1:4078314-4170445 GCA_003342815.1 Eudromia elegans
ATTTGTCCTGAAAGAAAAATAGCCTAAATGAAAAATATAAAAACCTTTGAAAACAAAACCTATATTAATTTGAATCCAGCATTAAGAAGCTACAGAAAAGTGACAATAAAAATATTCCTGTACTTGAGGTKTTGTACTGAGATCAAAACTATAGATACTTTTGTTCTTGTATGCCTAAAGCTCTATAGGTGTTGTCATACAAAAATATTGCTTTTTGTCATGATGGATAAACTTTTGCAGGACTGACAGTTTCCGCATACAAATCTTATCATTAAATTACCTTCTTCTTAGTGTCTYAAAAATCAGGAAGAGAATCCTCTGTTGCAAATCAGTGATTAGTTTATTAGCCTATTTGATCTTCCATTCCTTTGTAAATTTATTTCAGCCTCAATAATTTTAGTTGGTGTGTTATAGTTCAATTGATATCCAACAGATTTTTATCTATAGTAATACATAAAACACTGGCAGCAATGCTTCTTAGATTGTGACTTGGTAGAAATTACTGTTCCTATTCACTATGGACTCTGTAAAACYAAGTGTAAGGTGCAGTTCCAGAATTTGTCTCAGTCTTAAACTGGACTGTGAGGATGAAGGAAAGTCATGTCTCCAATTAATCCTGAAGGCAGGCCAAGCATCATCTCTGTAAATTCTTTCTGTTTGATTGATATAATGATATTTTGAAGATGTACATCAAAAGGATGTAGGCTGAAATTACTAAATTCATTTCATAGCAGAAAGATGAGTTTGATCTATTTGGAATATACAGCGGTTTCTAGAAATAAGTTTCAACCAAGAGCTCTAATTAAACTGTGATTCTCTAGATTGCTTAAACGTTTGTGATCCTATCTTATGTGGCACTCTGCCATTAAAATTACTTGATAATGTCAGTCACAAGCCACGATGTCATATACAAAAGTAGCTCTAAATGAAAAATGGTCCTTACTTAATTTGAAGAAGAGATTTTTGCAAGCATGCCTCACAGCAAAATCAAGAGCCGGATTTCACTGACAGTGCTTTTGCTCCAAAACTCTCATTTATTAGCCCACATATAAAAGTATGCATGAAAAGGAGCTGACAGAGCACAGTGAGGCATGAATTTCAAGTATATTCCTGCATCAAAGGTCACAAGCAGATTTTCTATTTGAGCAGCAATTATAAATAGCCATCAGAGGTGAAATAGGACTCAGTACTGGGTTATGTTGTGTTTCCTGCTGATTTTGAAAGGTTACCATTCTGAAGGAAAGAAGAAAAGCCCTTATTCTGTCTCCTYGGAAAAAAAAAAAGAAAAATGCTCTCCAAAACATTCAAAGACCCATAGACTTTAAGGCCAGAAGAACAATCTAGGGAGGCCATGGAGCCTTTTCTATTCATTTACTATTCTCTTTCTCTTCTTGCAGGCCAGATTGCTCACCTTTGCATCCAACTGTTCCCATGCTGCACACCCCAAAGAAACAACCTATCTAGACTGAGGAACAGATGAATATTCAGATATAAGATGAATATTCAGATATAAATATATATTCATATATATATATATATTTTCAACTTTAAAGTCCTGCTCTTCTTATTATCCTTAGCATGTTGTATTTGAAAAATCCCTGTGTCCTGAAAGTCTTCTCTCATAATAACTAAATCCAAAAAGGAGTTATGAGGAAGAACCTCCAGGACCACAGTTTATCAACAACTACAATGCACTTTCAGGATACATGTTCCTTTACATATCTCCTCAAATTAAATATTTTATTCTTTTCTTGATTCCACCATCCACTARTCACAGAACATTCTTGCAGCTGCCCCTCCCTGGATACAACTCTTTCTTCTTCTTCTGGTCTTTACTTTCAGCATATAATCTCCAAATTCCTCATTGTCATCTCAATAATATTTTTCCTCGCATTTATTCCCTCACTCAAAATACAACACTTCTTCTACCACTCTAAGTCAATAACTGTTGCAAGAGGGGAGATAAGAGTGAAAACTCCTTTTCTACACCCATTACTTTTTTGGTAGTGTTTTATCACTGTTCAGCAAGAGCRCTTAGGAATACATACAGCACTGAAGGGATAAAAACAAGTCAGCACTGGGGTGCCTATCTAGTGTGAAAAACCTGGTGATTGTGAAATGTTTCATTAAACAGCTGCTGTAACTTCCTTACTTTAGCATTTTGGAGGAATAACACAGAGCTAGAAGTGCTTTGCTTAATCTGACTTTGCACAGGCAAACTATGAAAGGCATCATTATAAATTAAACGATTTWGACAAGTAACAACCTTCACAGCTACTCTGGGCTAAAGCTCTCAGAGAGGGTCACTGGGGATGGGGTTTATCTAGGTGACATCACTGAGAAGCTAGAGAAGGAAATTAAATATATCCTAGGTGATTTCCTTGGGAAAAGCTTTATGTGAAAGATGACAAATAGAGCCCTGTATTTTGAACAGGAGGTTGCAGCAGGGGCACTGCTGACAGGCTCCAGGCTTTGTGCCAAGGTATTTATTTACTTGTTGTGTCATGATAAATATTAAGCCACAATTTGAAGTCTCGCAGAGCAGCTAAAACCTCTGAGGGGTTTGCACTAAGGATCTTGCTGTGTCCCTTCTGTATCTCCTTTCAGGGGGAATGAAGAGTCTATGTGTTTTATCAGTGTCCTGATGGTCAGGCTTTATACTTCACCAGGCAGATGAAAACTATTGTTTTTTAGGCAAAGAATGACCGAAGTGCCTCTGTGACTGTCAAATTTTCCCAATGCTTCACATTTATGAAAAAGTCCATAGCAAAACAACTTTGATTTAACAGCTAAAAGATATGTTTCAAATGTTGAAGGGCTGTATTTGGAAGGAGCACCAGCCTAGATTTGCACATCAGGAAATGGCTCATGTCAGACATTTGCTAAATAGAAATCGGTTGCTAAATAGCCTATTGGTTAAACTAGGTGAACTAACAGTTCACATGGTCACAGGCTGATGACAGCGAACATATTACCTTTTACTAAGATGAGCTTTGTACATTACAAGAATGAGAGTAAAGAATAAGTATTGTCAAACAGATTCTTCATAAGAAAAATGTTTCAATTCATTTAAGATAATTTACCACATTGGTTTGTGTAAGCACTGAAAATGGTTTCACTAGGATGCTATAAAAGTATTTGGTATTATGGTAGGCTATCAGCCAATACAAATAACGCATTGTTCACACTGAATTCAAGATTCGAAGGGCGCTTACAGCAGTATTTGGAAAACACCAGCATTAGGCAGACTCTGAAAAAGACTCCGTGAGCTTCTGTACAAATCACTGCAAAAATGTGTGGTGAATGAGGCTGTGAGATGAGCATGCCTAAGCCTTCGCTGAAGGAATGAATACAAAAGCCACTAGATTTWAATAATTTGTGCACATTTTATATCCTCGGACTCTGGGTCATGAAACAGTCATTTAAAAAAAAATTATCTGGCTTTTTCCCTGCATTTGATTAAACTGGTTCTCATGGTCGCTTCAGCAATAGCTTATTGCAACACTATTCTTCCTTCCCTACAAAAGCGTTCTTGGGTCACTGTTTTCTCTGTTTCATCCTTTGCTTCAAGATCCCGGGAAAACAGAAAGCACCATAAGGTGAAGTTTCTCGAGCACGATTCTCTATTGCTTCCTCAGTATCATCATGGAAATATTGTGCATCTATTTTGCTAAAGACAAGGAAGAAGAGATCAGATCTTCAAAGGAAAGATATTTTCAGCACTTGCTGGCAAAAAAACATTTTACAGCCTTTGAAGGAACTGCCTCCATGTTCTGGATGAACCTGAACTACAACATTTGAACTAAGGCTTGACAGGAGGTGAGATTCAGACAACACCATCTGTTTCACAGCACATGAGATTGAAYAGGACTTCTGACAAGAAATCAAAAAGCATTTTATTGCATTTGATTAATAATAGCAAACTATTAGGTGTACACAGTATCCATGATGCAACTTTACCAGCCTAAGCACAGAGGCTTGGTAGCCTGCAATAAGATATAAGAGGGCACCCACTTGTCTCCATAAATCAACTTAGAGTTGATTTCAGACTTGGAGATGCCCTGGAGGTTAATCAGCAGAAAGCATGACCTCGCATCTGGAGTGAGTACAGAAAAACATACGGATGCAGGAGCCTGGTACTTTCACAGGGGGAATATGGAGAAGCTGTGTTGTTCTCCTCATTGAATTGCTGTCTCAGCTTGCTAATGGTGGAAGAAAAGGAAGGCTATGAAATAGCAGGGAAGTGGTGAAAAATGACATCCAGCTATGCAGCCTGTGTCATCTGTTGATATTGATATTGTTTTTATGTTCACAGGAAAGCTGATGGCAGAGGAAAATTTTAACTTTCCATCAGCAGCAAAAGTCATTGAATATTGTCATTTGCCCAGATGTCTTCACAGAATACACCACTGCTTTATTATCTGAATTTCAGCATGCACTATTTTATTAGTCTTCTCACCAGCTTTGCTTCTACAAACACTTTTTCAAGCACTAACCATCAATTATCAGTGATAAAAATGTAATTCATGTTACGGATAGTCTTCTGTCAGTCAAATTACCCCTAACTGGGTTAAGTCCTGTCTCTTCATTCAACAGTTTATTCCCACTTAACACCTAGAAAATTATTTAAAGATAAGCAATGAAAAAAGCATGCTGCTAGAGAGAGGCTAAGACTGCAGTATTCACGGTGCAAAGATGCATCCACTAAGGGCTATTAGCTGGCCTCCCAAGATTTGTGGTTACGTGCTAGACACAGACTTCACTGTCTAAAACAAAATGTGTGAACATTTAGAAGGAATATTCTCCCAGTTGTGTGTGGAAATATAATGGAAGTATGGAAGTAGAAAGGCAAAACTGAGAGGAGATAAGAGATGAGTTAAAATAGACGGTGCTATTAGGCTTTGGAGGATCTGAAAAGATAGTGCGAAGCTCTCCAGCTTCTACTCAGAGCATGTGACGACCCAAGTTCAGAGCTAATCTTTTCACTTCACTAAAATGAGCAAAGCGAGGTGGGACTACATGACAAGCGGGACCATGGCAGACCTGCTCATCAGATGGCTCTGACTGTTCCACCTTTCCGCAGGCTGTGGAGTTTCCATCTCACTCTTGTCCTAAGTAAAGAAAAATAACACACACCAAGAGACAGAGATGGGTTGGCAACTGACACACGTGAGTTTTGTGCAACTGAGTATTTCCCAGCCAATCAAAAAGTTTTGGAAAACATTCAGGCATTAGAAAGCTGTCCAGCGCCATTGATAACAACAAGAATAACACTCCACAAATGGCTTGCTGCCTGAGACGAAGTGTTGGCATGTGGTAACTATTACAAAACTCACAACTTTTTCACTGCTAGTTTACCAGCCAAGCGTCACTCACTTCTAAGGAAGCTCTCACAGCTGTTTTATAAAAATAGAAAAAGATATTCACTGGCACYAATAAACTCCCTCTACATTAGGCTTGGTACTTGAAACAAAGCCAATACTAACACTCATCYCTTAAACCTGACCCAATGTCTTAAGTCACTGTCAGATTTTATAACATCCTCCAGCTGGGAATGGGAGGATGTTTGCTGTAAAATTTAAGCAGATACCAATAGTAATGTTSTCTATGAATTTACTGCTTCTTTTAAAACCATAACAGTTCTTGACCTTATCTGTCAGCAAGTCATGCAGTAGATTAAAAGGTAGAGAGTAAGCACTGCAGTGCTAGGATTAYTCAACACTATTGATAACTTTTSCTCAGACATGCCAGATAACATTCARAAGAAAAATCTGGAAACCTAGTGTCTTCAACCTCCAAGGGCACACATCCTTCCCATGCTAATTGCTCCTATGAGGGARTAGCATATTCAGGCAAACTTTTTTCTTATAATGTATCAACCGCTGCTGAACATGTGATGAAAATCTTACCAAAATACTTGGAAAGTGAAGCTAGTGAGGTAAGTATGAGACAGCATACACTCATTGTCATTTCTCATGGAGTCTGTTTTCATTCTCATAAGCCTCTCACTCCTTAGAAGTCTTCTCTAAGTTCTCAAAACCAGATTACAGCCTAGTAGTTGATTGGCTGAAGTCACATTTTCTTCATATTGACCACTAACTTTTCACGTCTTGTACTGTCTTTTACTGCATTATCCATTTGTCAACTCTATCTTGCATTTAAAATACCCTTTTAAAAGTAAGGGCCAGACCCTTCATGTGCATTTTTGCAGTGCCTTGCACAATAGGGCTCTGGCCTGTAGGTGTTACCGTAATACAAAGAATAAACAAACTCTCTATTTTGGGAAATCAAGTCATTTTCCAAGCACAAATTAAGGCTTTGGGCAAATGATATGTAATTAATAACTACTATTTTYCATAGCAAAGAATAGCACTGTGATAAACCACAACTAAATTCAGGAGAGAGTCAGTTGTCTTTGTTCCAAATGTCTARCCTAGGTTTGCAGGAAGGTTCCCTCTTTCAAAGACAGATGCCTTCTCTAGTGAATGGCATGACAGTGGAGATATTGCCTGAGGTTTTAACACAGCCCTGATATAATTGAAAGGTGCTGGGACAGAGTTTTCTTACTAAAAGGTCTTGAACTCCAGAACTTGTTTTTTCYCATTGTTCCACAAAGCTTGAATTAGTTGACCCTTAGGTCATGCTACAAAGGATATCCTTTCTGCCAAGCTCTTTCTGGGAAAGCAGGATGAGTGGGTTGTGTTGGTTGGTGGGCAAGACCTCATTTTCAGTACTTCTGGGAGGCCTTTATATTATGACACTGGTTCTAACTTGTGTTTTTCTTCATGTGCTTTCATGTAGGTTTGGCTAGCCTTGTTTTGCACTAAATCAAAATAATAAACAGTGATGTGACACAGCGCCGTTGAAACTGCAACACTTACTTTTACAATGGTTCTAGTAATTTTTGAACAATTTGTCCCAAACAGAAGTAGGTGGGAGGAGGAAGAAGAAGAGACAGGCTATCACCTGCTATTGTTATGGAATGCAGGCTGTTTTTCTTCAACTGTCTGCCATGTTGACACTGCAACTACCTAATAAATGTTCTTCTAGTGGACATTATTCCCATAGGGTTCTCCACTGCTGCAACCTAAGCAACATCACATTCTCTTAACTCAGGCTCTCTTTTACACACTAAGGAAAAGTAGAAGTGAAATCCACACGAGGATACCAAAACTTAGCTTAAATGTATCTTTTGGTATTGTTCAGTGTGACAAGAGGTCAGATTCTAGGGGAACCATAGTCTTTAGCTCCTAATTCTGTCAGTGGCAACTGCTCAGCGTCTTCTAGGTCCTGAGGCTGGTTATAGCTTGTCTAAGATGGTTACAAAAATGATGTGCTAGCAGATGGGAATGCAAGATGAAGTACACAGGATGAATCACAGAATCACACAGAATCACAGAATGGTTAAGATTGGAAGGGAGATCATCTCTAGAGATCATCCAGTCCAACCTCCCTGCTCCAGCAGGGACCCCTAGAGCACGGGGCACAGGGTGGMATCCAGGTGGGTTTGGAAGATCTCCAGAGAAGGAGACTCCACAGCCTCTCTGGGCAGCCTGTGCCAGGGCTCTGTCACCCTCACAGGAAAATTCTTCCTCACATGAACATGGAACTGCCTTTGTCTCAACTTGTACCCATTACCCATTGTCCTGTCACTGGCCACCACTGAGAAGAGTTTGGCCCCCTCCCCACTACGTTCCCCCGGAGGTATTTATACATGTTGATCAGCTCTCCTCTCAGTCTTCTCTTCTCCAGCTTAAACAGGCCCAGCTCGCTTAGTCTTTCCTCATACRATAGATGCTCCAATCTCTTAATCATGTTGGTCGCTTGTCGCTGAACCCTCTCTAGGAGCTCCATGTCCCTCCTGTACTGGGGAGGCCAGAACTGCACCCAATACTCCAGGTGCAGCCTCACCAGAGCTGAGGAGAGCCTTCCTTGGTCTATGCACAATGCCCCTCCCGATGCAGGTCAGGATCCCATTGGCCTTCCTGGCCAYGAGGGCACCTTGCTGACTCATGGTTAACGTTGTCAACTAGGACTTCCAAATCCCTCTCCATGGAGCTACTTTCCAGCAGCTCCACCCCTAATCTGTACTGGTTCCTAGGGTTATTCCTCCCCAAGTGCAGGACTCTGCACTTGTCCTTGCTGAACCTCATGAGGTTCCTCTCTGTCCAACTCTCCATCCTGTCCAGGCCCCTCTGGATGGCAGTACAGCACTCTGGAGTTTTGTCCACTACACCCAGTTTGGTATTGTCCTCAAACTTGCTCAGGGTGCACTCTGTGCCCTCGACCAAACCATTGATGAACAAGTCGTATTGGGTCCAGCACTGACTCCTGGGGGACACCACTGGCCACAGGCCTCCAACTAGACACGAGCCCATTTATCACGATCCTATGAGCTCTGCCATCTAGTCAGTTCTCGATCCACCTCACTGTCTGTACATCAAATCCACACTTCTGGAGCTTTCCTCCAGGATGAGGACGTTGTGGGAGACTGTCAAAAGCCTTGCTGAAGTCAAGATGGACAACATCCAYGGTGTTCCCGTTGTGCATCCATYCAGTCATCCCAGCRYAGAAGGCTATCAGGTTTGCCAAACACAACTTCCCCTTAGTGAATCCATGCTGACTAGTCCTGATCATCTTCTTTTCCTTGATATGCCTAGAAACGGTCTCTAGGATGAGCTGCTCAACTTGAATGAACTTCTGACACTGCCATGAATGAACTTCTGACACAACAGGTATCCTAGTACAGTTTGTTTGTTTGCAAACGGAGTTGAGCTTAGGACAGACTATTTTGCTGTGAAATACAGAGTCAGAATGTTTAAACACTGCAGATCCTGGTAGATGCTGTAGTGTGTAGGCATCCATCTTACTAAACAGCTGACTGCAAAGGCAGAGAGCAAACAAAAAAAAGTTCAACACATTTCATCTATGTGCCCAAACTCTCAAACAACATCCATTTAAAATGAGCACTGAAAGGCTTTTTTTTGCTGTTGTTTGTTTGCTTGTTTTGGAGCTTACAAAGATAAGTGGATAGGACTACCTTTTCCAAAGCTTTGTGAATAAAATGAACTCTATCTGAACTGGTTTGCAGTCTCATTGACTTTTTTCATACGAGACCTTCTGAAGTCACATTTTCTCTACACTATTCTCTAGCCTAGGACAAAGTTGTCTTTTGCTCTGTAGGCATATTACCTCGCTGCATCTGGCATCGACCTTAGCAGGAACAACACAATTCAAAAATACAGTCAAAAGTGTGTGCCCCTATTCTCTATTCAGTATTGAGAATAATATGCTGAGTCACTGAGTGCCTGGTGTGAGACAGGAATTACATAGGCAGTGAAAATCTTCTGTCCCATGTCTCAAAAGAGAGAACCTGCTGTTCAAGTACTTCCTCCCTCTGCCACAGTTTTTACAGCATATAGAGACAGCCAAAGGAACCTTCTAAGTTCTTATTCGACTTGTGGTCTTTTTYAGTTACTTCAAAAGTTACATCCCCTGCAGTCAGTCTCTGCAAAGAACAGCCAAGTGTCACCTCCCACTATTTCCCTTTTTATAAAGCACAGGCCCCCTGCTTTATTCAGAATACTGTGTACAACCCTCCAAGCCTCAAAATAACATACTTTTATGTAGAGCTATTAAAACAAAAACCTTCCTTTGCAAAGCAGAGTATATTGTTCTGCCACTGTTAAGCCTAGGGGAAAGAAAAAAAGAAAAAAAAAAGAAGTTAAAAAAGAGTTTTTGACAGGAGTAAATGAGTTTACAGGTTTTCAATTTATTCTATACCATGAGTGGTAATTGGACTGAGGAAGATCTTTCCACTGCTCCAGGATGTACCTGGGGAAAATCTGGTCCAGCAGTGCTGATGTAGTTATTGAAATCACAGCCATTTCTTTCCACAGGGTAACACCTGCCTTCATGGTATTTCCTACTTCCACCATGATGGGGCTGAACTGGAGATTGAACTGTTACTGAGGTTCCTCAGTGTGTCCTGGTGAGGTCTGATCTTTGCCCCTTGCTGCTAAAACAATATTGAAATTTCTGCACCCCAAACTTGCTTTATTTTTAACATGTCCAACAGCTGTTTCTCAGCTTGTGCTGAATAAAAAAAGTACTGAAGGAAGGAAAATATTTATTAAAGCTAGACTTCCATGAGAAGCAGACCAGTAGCGTATTTGCTGCTGACATTTAGACATTTGAAGAAATGCTTCCTAATTCGGTACCATGTCCTTATATAGTCTTTCTTATGGTAAATGTCACATCATCAAGTTATAAGAACTTTTCCCCTCCCAACTTCCCAGTGTCAATACRGGGAGAAGTAGTTCCGTGATGCAGGAGTGAAGAAACTCCATCCAGCCTTTTAAGTGCCCAACCAAACACTACCTTCCTTTGCAAAGAAGAGTTGTGTTTTGCATCTGTTCACAGAGAAGCTGAACATCTGAGAACAAAAAAATAAACCCCCTGCAGTACACTTCCTTAGACACAGATTCCAGGCGAGCCTCAGGGTATGGTGTAAGCAGGTTTCTCAGGACAGGTCTCATGAAAAGAGGAAAAGCCAGAATGAAAAATAAGAGCACAGTAGTCCTATGACACCATCAAGCCCCAGCCTTTGTTTCAAACAGGGATCAACACATCACCGTGTGCATGGTAAATTTACCACAGTGCAATAAAAGTGACTGCAATGMAAACTACTCCCACCAATCAGTAGATGTTAGTCTGGTTTTCTTTGGTTGTGGATCCAACCAAGACATTAGTGTCTGGTGTTTTTAGCTACTGAAGGCTCGCAAGAGAGTAYGAGTTTCTGAAATGAAAATAAAAGTGAAATATTTTTCTTCTGAAACTGTGGCTCAGTGGAGAATGATCTCTTCCTACCTCTCTCTTGGTCATCTTATGTCTATTTGCCCACACAATAAAAATTGACTTGGAGATTTAGAAGCTTGGTGGATCCTACTTTATTCTTTATGAAAATATAATCCCTGTATTTCAGAAAATAAGCTTTGAATTTGTAGAATTTTGAATGCATCCTGGAGTAAGGGTGATTTTTTAAATGATTATAAGTTCACAGAAAAAAAAAAAAAAAATGGGAACGATACTGCTTCTGAAATTAAGAAAATCAAGTGTTCGAATTTACTGAAGAGAGACAGAAGAATGTTTTTCATATCAAAACAAAAGACAGCATCTTCATGACAAGTTTCATTTAAGATTTTATTTATAAAGCTCTTTGTGATCTTTCATTTCAAAATGAATAAATTTTCATTTTAAAACTAACCTTAAAAGGAATTAAATTAGCTTTTAAACATTTTTTTCATTACGTTGACCCAAGATATATATTTTAATGGTTCTTCTCATTTCAGTGAAAATAGATTTTTTCTCTTCMATATTTTCTGTTTTACCATTGGTTCCCTTATCTGTAATCTGAAGCTTTTAAGAAATCTGATACATTTTTGCCCCATTCTCCAGTCTCACAAAAGATAACTCCCTTTCCATTTCTTTTCTTTTTTTCTTTTTTTTTCTAAATATTGAAGATCAGGTCCTCTCCAGGAAAAAAGAAAATCACATTTTTGGTACTGAAATCCATGTAGGATATACTTGCAAGGGCTACAGACATCAACAGCCTCATGAAGTTCTCTTCTCTGGCTAGTCAGGACAAAGCTCCATTAATGAGATATAATATATGCACAAGCCTAATGTGGATCCCTCTAGCAACTGGCTTAGACTYTTAGGCCACCCAGTAGCTGCCCCTGAACCCCCAGTCTTCCAGTTGCTGGCACCTGCACATACAGGCTCCCAAAACCACAGCCCTGTGCCAGCTGCTGGTATTCAGCCCTGCACACACACATAAGCCTGGATTTGGCATCTGTGCACTTGCCTGTGCGCACAGACATAAGCCTTTTCAAGCTGATTCATTCTATGACAGACCTGGGAGGAGCTGGGGCAGGGTATGATCGGGGTTTTCCCATCTGCAATTGCTCCTCGGTACATGTGTGGAGGTCAGCCTCTTATCATAAAACCTATATGTAGCTTAAAACGCTGGTTTRGAAGAATGAGAGGTGAAGAACTTGTATTCTGAGAGGAACTTCTGCTTGCAAATGTTCATGTCCCCTTAGTGGTTGCATCTCTTTAAGCATTTGAACTCTTACTTTCTTTGTATGGCTGCTTAGGGAATGACTATTGCTAACATTGRCTTATCTACACACAYATATACACACACAAACMTAAAAATTCCACTTGTTGATATCCTAATTTAATTCAGAAAAGAGGAAGCAGGTATGGAGCCTATCCTGAGAGGTTTTGCCACRGGCTGAAGTATCAGAAAAAGACAGCAGCTGACATGACAAGGTTGCTAAAGGCCTTCATTGCTGTAGTATAGGCATACAGTAGGAGTTCTACCACAAAAGATGAGCTATGTGMTGTGCTATAAACAGAACAGAAATCCCCTGCATTGGCTCAGCGCTGAGCTCCTGATTCTTGCAAGACATTTCCTCAGTTCATTGCAGGCTGRCAGGTACCATATTCAAGTTCCCACACTCCAAGGGGAAGCTTCTGTTCTTGCAAATTTACTTTTTTTTGGAGCTCTTAAAGCCCAATATACTCACACAGCCCATGTGCTGTTCCTGTGTGGTTAACAGTCTTTTGCCAGAGATATTCATGGCTAGAAGCACAGATGCTCAAGAGTCAATGTAATTTTTATATGAGTTCTAAAAAGAGACCAAAGTCATGCTCCTGCTCTGGCAAAAGTTCAGCAATCATTACAGTGACTGGCCACTGAGACAAGAAAATGAGACAACTGGGGGAACTAGGTTGATGCAATACAAAGTGAAAATTGCCAGGTGATGGAGGCATTCATTGGCCAGCTATAGATCATGCAGTGATGCCCTTGGGCCTTACTAGTTCACAGTACATCAAACCTATAGTAATAAGCAAAAACAGCAGAATTTTTGCAATATAGAAAAATCAAGCCTCTAGTGGCTCTACTTGGGAGAGTGTCCAATTCCGCTTAGGAACAGCAGTTGCAAAAGACAAGTCCAGATTTTTCATCAGCCCTTTGCTTTGTGATCAGACTGCAATTCCTYCCCCTTGTCCAAGAATCTTGCTCATTCATCTTTTCCATGCCTTGTTCAGCATTTTAATAAGCATCATTAATTCCTGTATTTATTCAGCAACTATGACTGCACCATGGGCTGAGGAAGAAGACTTCTTAGACCAATACACAGTGTTAGATCTTTTGTGCTGCCTCTGGGACTCCTGCAGTTTCTGTGTGCTAGATTAATTCTGCAAACACAGTAGAAACTGAAARCTGATCTCTGTAATTCACAGAATCATGGAATGATTAAGGTTGGAAGGGACCTCTGGAACTTATCCAGTCCAAGCTCCTTGCTCAAAAAGGGTTACCTAGAGCATTGTACACAGGAACATGTCAGGGTGGGTTCTGAATATCTCAAGAGGTTGAAGACCCTCAAGAGAACCAAGGCCTGAGATCATGAGACTATTTCCAGCTATCTGTAGATGGCCTCATTGTCTTCCTGATCAGGAGGCCGGTAGTAAACACCCACCTGCCCTGTTAATTTGCCCTTTAGTCCTTACCCATAAGCTCTCAACATGCTCTTCACCAACACCCACGCGCAGCTCGATACTTTCCATTACCTCTTTTATATAAAGAGCAACTCCACCTTGCATTCCTGGCTTGTCTTTCCTAAAGGGCGTGTTTACATATCCGTGAGACCTCTCCAGTCATCCATTCCATCCACGGCATCCACACAGGACATTGTACTGTGTCGTGAAGGGCTTATACCATTCAGGGAAGTAATTTTTATTTGAATGGCATGATTTGAATAGTTAATAAATAAAATAGAAATTGAGAATTAAAGCACACAGGGTCATGTTAACACAAGGTTACTTTTATTGATCCAACATGCTTCATACCACAGTCAGATTCTGTACAAATTAGATATAATATAAATGTCACCTTTAACAGTTTGTCAACAACTTAGACTTTCTTCAACCAAAAAAAAATTGCTGAAGCATCTGGATGACAAACCACATAAACAGATTAASAGACTGAATTGAAGTTTTTCTTTACTTTGCAATAAAACAAAATCAATCTGATCTTTCTGTGCACATTCATATGACACCCTCAGGTGTCAGGCAATGCTATAGAAGGTTTTTGATTAAATCTTTGCATTTATAATTTAATATATCTAAGATTTTGTATGCGTTTTGAAATCTGGAAATCACATCTGCTCTACCTTCCTTTAAATGGTAGCCAAACTTGTTGATTGCTCTGGATTCCTTTTCATATCTTCATGAACTAAGGAATTTCTTGTTTTGCCCATTTGCATTATGTCACCAGASAAGGATAAAAGTCCATACTGTATTTTTGTCATTGAAGTTGCACTGAAYATGTCCATTTCTTCTTTTTCTATCACCCATTTTTGTTATTTTGACAATGCATGTTACAAGGTTTGAGCCTTGAGCAAGGCTACCTCAATACTGTTTACTGACAGTCAACATACCACTTAATATTACAGAAGCTATACTGATATGCTTCAAGCATATCAYATTCTTCTAGATGCTTTTACATATAACTAGGAGTGATCACTTCAAATAATTTTCTGATACTGCTTGAGAATTTACTGGCCTCTAGTTCATGCAATCTTTCCTCACGCTTCTTTTAATAGCAGATTTTGTACTTTTGCTATAGTGCAGGAAAATAGCTGATTATAATGAGGCTGCAAAGCCTGATGACAACCTACCCCATTACAGATGAAAGCTGATGACGTGTAGTGAGACACCAACTTCATCAGGAGCTCTTTAATGATTGAAAGTTGGTGGGGGAAGGAGTCACACACAGTGGAAACAAGGACATATTGCTAAAAAGAAACCTAAAGGAATAGCACATGATAGAGGGAGAAACACAGAATACTATGGAGCAAAATGATTTATAGCTGCAAGGAAACATAAAAGGCAATCAGGAAATGCTCTGAAGTGCACTAAAGTAAAAAAAGGGATGGGAGAAAGGAGGGCTTGTTTTCTAGAGGGGGAAGGTGAACTACTGCAGGTGACAGAGGTGAAATTTTCCTGCTTCAGTTTGGTTGCTTCATTCTATATAGAAAGATTAATTAGATTATATACTTAACATGGTTCAAACTTATAAAAAGGGATGAAGAATAAGATCATAATACAGAAAGAGCACACATAAAATAAATTAGGTATTTTAAAAGTCATAAGGATCTGGTACAAGTCASCTTAATCACTTAGGGCAACTAGTTTAAGCATTTTTCCTGGCAGACACATAAGCAATCAGAGAATTAAAAATGGGAAACATTTAGTAACCACTGGGGACAGAAAAAGGAGGAAAGAGAGAAGAAAGAGTAAAGGACTCGTATACCCAAGAGTATATGCAACTCTGAAATCTAGAAAACTAGTAGGTACTACATTATTAAGTACTCAGTTTGCAAGCACCTCAAAAAAAAGCAAATAATAATAAACAGCCAACAACTGTGATACCAACCACAGGCATTTCTGCAGTTCATGCAAGAATCTACATTGGTTGACCTCTGACCATAAAAGGATTGATTTTACCTGGACCTGGAACAAGACCCAGCCCACAGTATATTCCAGAACATCCTGTTATTCATTTTTCAATACTGTTTAATCTTATAGCACGAGAAACACCAGCAGTTACACTGGAAAAAAAATGAAAAAGATTTACCTTTCCATCTGAGTGAGTGAGAGTTGACTTTATCTGTCTCAAACGAAAATTACTCTTTGCATACCTTTGCATATTTTTCCTTGCTAGGAGGTTTGCATGACAGACAATTCTACACTCATTTCAAATCTGTGCCTCAACTGCTTAGAAAGTCTTTGCACACAAAAGAAAATAAAGTGCTACTTCTGGGCAGCAGAACTAGGACTTTCAGCTGACTACTTAGTATTCAGTTGGTCTGTTCCTAAAATGTCAAGATAAGTTTTTAAAACATGTGCACTTCACCACCAATTTGCTAAAGTCAAAAACTGTGTTACCAGCCAGTGAGCATAAATGGGAATCCTTAAATCCAGTGGCTAAGGCTATTTGCATGTAGCCCGTAGAAAGAACATTCTCACCTCTCTCCAGCTCAGCAAAACAGGTTTTTAGAAACAGAACATCACATTTGGATCTCCTAGAAATTGGTAACTATATGTTTCTTTTATTTTCTAATCTGAAATGAGAATAGTTTCTCAGAGAACCCACATGAAATAAACCAYACCGAGTAAAGTCTTCAGGGGTAGCTGCTTGAATGTATCCCTTTTTTGAAAAGGAAACAAAGAGGGCTACRACTCCTCTCTCCCCTGTGGATAGTATACAAAAAGTTCATTCCAGGGAAGAGAAAAAAAATCTACATTTGTTCACCCAAAACATTCTCTTTGCCCCATCCGTTAGCAGTATAAGAAGTAGTATTTTTCTGTCATCTAGTATAAAACAAGGGCACCCATGTCAGGGGTAGGGAGACAGTGATGCTAGACTGAAAGAATATAATGGGAACACAGATAAAAATCATTCCATTAATTCAACCACACACTTCACACAGTCACTTTGGAAAAGTTTCTTGTCAACACTCAGAACTGTGGGGTGATTTTTTTAATCTATAATTAATCTCAAATATGCCAGTGTTTCTGAGGAAAAGGATAGACTCAAAGTGCAGATCAGACAATTTTTTTCATATTTTAGCAGCTGGGAAAAAATAGCATCTTTGCAGAGAAGAGTGCACATTTTTATRGTATAATTCCACATTGTCAATGAATATTTATTTTTAAAACAATAACTTGGGAAGCAGTGGTACTAAAGCTTCAAAAAACTAAACAAAAAGGGAAATTTTATCTTGCATAATAAAGACATATATGCACAACAGATTTAAAGCACTCCAGAAAATTAGAAGTACTTCTATTTTATTTACTTATTTTTACCAAAAGCAATGTTTTGATGTCCCAGTTTTATGTACAATTTGTTTATTCATAATTTCCCTTATTTTAATTTTTTTAACGTGTTATAATTCTTCTCTTTGTGCTTTGACAAACAACTATCAGCATAAAAAAGTCTGGAGCTGAGTGAGTGCCAGGGAACAGATGCTTGAAATGAAGTTTAGTCAACTAGAAACTGAGAACAGTATGTTTCACCACAGTATTAGCCATTTAACTCTTCCTCATCAACACAGCTATGGTTTCATTTTCTTTTTTATCCTTTTTTTTTTTTTTCTCTAAAGACTAGCACCGTGAGGTGAATTGCAGTAACACTAATTTGGGGAGATAAGAATACACATCCTTGAAGCCAAATTGCAAACCACATCGATCTAAGGTAGCCGCTATCAATCTGCCGCGGACCAAGCCACATCAATATAAGGTTCGCAGAAATTTACGCCTCACTGCAGTTGATTTTCCCTCCTGTGCTGAAGGCCTGTGCCTTAATTTCACCGGCCACTCCACAGGACTGAATTTAAAGCCATTGTATTTGACTTTAGTCTGCTACTGTCTCCCATTTACTTTTGCAAGCTCTAAAATCCACCAAGGTCTTCCTTGTCTTCTCGCCTATTCATTTTTTAAGAACACAGACAATGGAATAGCAGTAGCTGCCTACTGTAAAATACATCTGCAGCTGGAAGCATTTTGCCTTTAATCTGACAGACTTTTTTAGGCAGAGAAGAGCTTTTGCAATGTCTTGAATAACTATTGTTCACTCAGACACTCTAAAGAAATCTTCTACTAGGGACCTTATTATATAGTTAGTCTTTCTTGTGAGGTTTCATAGAGGGAGAACAGAGGAAAAAAAAATAAGTTTTGCTCTTCCAGAGTACATCAATAACAACTCATCAACGAGAAACATGCCATTGTTTACAAGTGACAACATAGTTTAGCCACTTCAGCATCTGTGKCTTATCTGATGCTACAAGGAACTAGTATAATTATTTCTAGGCTGTGAGAAAATTTATGTCATTGTTTTCTTCCATATCATAATGCAGCTCAAATAGAAGCCCAGTCCAGCCATTTTTACCCCACAAGTCTTGCGAGTTATAAGAAGTTATAAATGTTGCCAAGGAAGCAGAGAAATAACGTTGGAAGCAAACCATTACAGATTATTTTTAAGATGTTAACAGGCAATTTTAAAACTGAAGATTGCTTCAATTTTATCTTCTTAAGCAATTTGAAGAGTGCAGAAATGTTGCACAACCATTATGTAAAAAAGTTACAAATGGGACATCTCCAACAAATGATCAGAATTTCATTTTTTCTTTCTATGTCCTCCTACTACTATGCAGTGGACACACTGGCTCACCTTTAAGGCTTTCCCACTTATATGCTTATTAGCTTGTAATAAGTTTTCCACAGGTCTTCGAGCATCACCATTCATGGATTGGCACCCCTGATGGGGATAGGCACAATGATGAAATACTAGCCCACTACTTGTCTTATCTGGACTGGAGCAAATCTGAGGTTAGTATTCAGAGAATTAGACACTAATATTATCCAGTTACAACTTTCTAATGGCCTTTTATCCACCCATTTAGCTTTATAGCAAGACTTTTTTTGTATAGAGTATAGACTTTGCCTTTTTCCTCGCTTTACTACATGATTTATGTTCCCATCATCTCTTCCAGAAATCAGCAACTGATGGTGGGACAAATTACCTGGATGGAGCAGGAGAGGCAAAATCTTGATTGAAGAGGAGGCAATACTGTACAAAGGATACATACAATAAAACATGAGGCATTTTATACCAAATTTCTAGTGGTGACACAAGTATATCGATCATAGATTCTAGTCAAATAAAGGGTGTTTTGCAAAATACGTGTTTTCCCTGTACATCCTTTAGCCCCACTGCTAGTAGGGGAAYTCAGATCCCATGAGAATGAAGGATGGAACATCACCATGTCAGAAAGGGCTCAGTAGAGTAAATATWTTTTTCATATGTGATCTTGAACAGAAAGAGATTCCTCACAGTCCCTGATACAACAGCTGTCACCAGAGGCAGCATCACACAACTTCCCTGAAGAGACAGGGCAACAAGCACTAACTCCTCCTTGCTTGGTGGCCCTGGGGTAATAAAAGAAGCTGCACATTTGAATGGAGCAGCAGGTTCCTACCAGCATCAGCTGTTGCGTCAGTTATTTGAACATCAGTGTATCTGCAACATTTGGAAGCTGATCTTTTCTGCTTCTTCTTTATGTCATAGGAGGTACTTTAAACTAAACARGGACTCAGACTGTGTGAAGCTAGTAGATTCTTTAGAAGTGAAAGAAACAGTCCCAAAGTGAAGTAAAAGTCTCAATACTAAGTGATCACTTGATGTTTATGCACACATACCATACACTCTGGAAAAAAAAAAATATTGAATTTAGCTGCCAAGAGAAATACATCCCAGATTATAGCTAAMTTTTCCAGGATAATTATCATTAGTTTCAAATATAGCAATTCATCAGTTTAGCCTTTTTCAAGAAGAGWGAAGGAATCCAGTTTTAAAGATGAGGCCTAAATTTCTTGGAKGTGCTACATAAAATCTCTGATACCAGTCAGTAGGAATACATATTTTAAGCAYAAARCAAATGCWTTTAGTAATGATCYAGCSACMCCAAAAAGTTTRGATGCTGTTGAGGAGAATTCATTAATTTAATAAATTTTGATGGATAYGTTRCTTGATTGTATTAGTTTACAGATCRGTAAATTAAAGTGAGCAACTAATTTCAGGAAGGAGTTAAGCACATAGAGCAGCTGTTTGTAGGCCGTGCTTCTGATTTTGTAACTCARAGTAAGTTTCAACTTCAATAAGCAGCTCTATAGCATGAGTTATGAGATGCTACAAMCCTGGGTAAAACTTGCAGAAATTGTCCAAGTGAAACTAGTGATTGAATTTTATTGAAATCATTTAGTGAAAATGACCTAAATCAATCTAAATCTGTTTGTATCTCTCCATTTTGCAGTTAATGAGTAAATGAGTTTTTGGCCAGAGGCGCAATCAAGAATAAAGAATAAAACAAAGTAAAATTAAACATCAAGAAAAAAAGAAAAAAACAAATAAACGCAAAACTGATTACGAATATGATTGCATAACACACAGTTCCAGAACACAATGTCTTCCACATATGGTCTTCTATATCAAAGAATCCATACGGGCGTCCAGCAACTGTATAGCATAGAAAGGACATAAAATTGGGTCTGATTGAGGAATAAGGGGAAGTGATTGCTACTGCTGTTGATTTATAACTGCAGAGAGTCTGCTCCATAATACAGACAGGCAGATAAGTCAGTGAGAAGAAATGCTACCTACAGTCCTAAAGTCAACCTCAAATTCTAACTGACATCAAATGTATTTTCTCAGGGCAGATGTATTTTCATCAAGAAAATTCTAAAACAAGATCAAAAAGCTTGGTACAGTGACAGGAAATTCTGCCAGCCTGGAAGCTGAGACTTCATTGCTTTTCCCATAGATTGTTTTTTTCCTGCAGCAGCTTCCAGCTTTAATAACCCCRTCCCAGATATTAAATGCAGCAAACAGATGACACAAAGCCCTTCTTGTAACCTCTGGCATGCCAGAACAAAAGGAATTCCCTTTTCCCACCTCAAAATAAGATTGTGACTACAAATACTATGAAATACGTCCTTTGCCTTTTTCCCCTCTAGTCCTGAACTATATAATAAATTAATAAAATAATAAATAAATAAAAAAATAGGGTATACTGGAAGCAGTTTGCCGAAAGTCAGTAAAACTCAGCTGAATTATCAGGCAGCTCCCAAAACTGCTTTCAACATACTCTACTTCTTTACCGCCGTTACTGCAGCTTCCCCTCCAGAAAATGCTGCATTTGTGGCTTGAATCAGGTCTCTCTGGGCATCAAAGCCTGCCCCATGCCATGCAGCAGCTCCTCCTCTCTCTCAGCTTGGACTCAAATCCTAGGATCCCAGAGGTCACCCTGACTCTCTGCCCAACTCCACCTCTGCTCTTGTATTCACACGCCGAGGAAAGTCTTAGATTCAAAGAACAGCACTGTCTCAATAAGAGCTTATCTGAGCTCAGAACTGAACTCTGATATCTCCCATGCTTCAGTCACAGTTTGCAAAATGTGCCTGTGTGCTTTTCTTTAAGTAGGCTACAGAATAGTGCTCTCCCCAAAATGTGTTTATTAATAGGCCAATTTAAAATACTGGCAAGAAGTTTCAGGTAAAAATAAGTGGGAGCAGGGGTGACCGGATGGTCTTTGGTGCCTCCATGGCTTTCTCTAATTGGAACCCACATGGGCAGTCCAGGAAAGAGACAACATACTGAATACATTTGAAACTACGTCCCACACCTAAAGGGAGGTTCTCCAAGGCAAGACTGAGCCAGCTGGTCCAGGTAGCTTGGGTGAAAAATGGTTGTGTTGTAACCAGAATTACAGCAAGGAAGAGAAAAGGGAAAAAAAAAGTCAGTCACCAGTGCTAGTAACCTGGAGGGTCTGACTGTTTGTTTTGTGAACAGAAAACCATGCCAAGAAGAATTACAACATTAGTTTAAATCCATCAGTTTGGGACAGTCTGCATTGGATTTGAAAACAATGTTATATCTTTATCAGAAAAAAATGAAGTATRTTTTAATGTTTGGCAAGGGCACTAAAAGATATAATCATTTGCCTCTCTTTGTAATTTTATTTTGCAGATGGATGACTTTTCCAGTTTCTGCTTAAACTCTCCCCCTTTTTATTATTATCTTCAGCTCTTCCTATTTCAGCTCTCCTCCATATTATTTCACAGTACTATTTGTCACTCCCAGGTCTAGGAAAGYGTGAGATTTTAACACAGGAGTTTCCTTCCCTGTCCTCCTTGTGATCTGTCCTTGATATCTTATTTTTATTTCCTTCATTTCATCTCTCTAGACTTCTTCATCACRTCCAACGCCATTCCTCAATTCTCTTACTGTGTACTGTTCCTCCCTTCTCACTCCATTGTTTCTTTTCATCTTTTTAAAATTAAATTTCTGACCAYTCAGTGGGATATTCTGTCCCTTCCTTCTCCATTTTTCCTAAGGAAAGGTGAGATGAAGAAGGTGAGGGAGAAGTCATGACCTGTCTAAAGGGGCTGTCTATCTATCCCTGCCTTTGACCCAAATAGCAGTAGCAATCAAGGGAYCAGGTACAGGGCTTTATCATCCATCTCCTCCCTAGAGAGGAGGAGGAGAAGCTAGTCACCAGTGCCTTCCTCTTTACTATAGAGACAACTGTCCTCTTACTGTCTCAAGAAGCAAAGCAGGAACATTTCCTTGGAAACCAGTGTCACCCTCTCAAATGCTCTTGATAKTCCTCGTGCTTGCAACAATGTCAGGAGTTCCAAAAATTCATTCAGATACAGAGGTGACCACTTCAAAMTCTCCTAGCACTGATTCCTTGCTTCTGAAAGAAAGATGAGTATTACTTTATGGGAGAGCAAGACTTGCTAGCTGAGCATTTTTTTTTCTTTCTTTCTGAAAAGAAAAATGAAGTCTTTCAAAGTTTATTTAATTCTCAATCTGCTTTGTAGGGGGAAAAAAGCATAAATGGGAAAAACAAAATAAAACAAAACAAAACATAAAACTGATGTCCTTCTGAAACATTTTAATTTTGGTCATAGCTACAAAGAAAAAAGAAGGTATGTTTTCTAGTGGAGCGGGTCGTATAATGTCAGTAATTATCTCACAGGACCACTCTGAGGGCAATCACAGCCCGAACTCCGCTAAGGCCATGTGTATCCCTCCCCTCAGTGAGTACCTAGGATCAGCACAACGGGGCTCTCTGAGCTGCACAGTGCCAACTGCATTTTATTTTAATGTACCTCTTAAATGCCTGTTCAGCCAGAAATGTCCCCTCTTTAGACATGGAAGGGRAGACTTGTTAGTTATAATTGCCGGTTTGCCCAGACAGATGATGAAACAGAACCATACACCCTCCTGCAAGCAGCCCACCAAGAGAATATAGAAATATTCTCATTTTACTTCCCACTTCTTCACTGAGATCAATGCAAGGCTTTCGACTGACTTGGGCCTTGAATAAGCTGCTGTGCAATTATGTTACTGTAATTTATACTCTTATACTTTTATATTTTATACTGTAATTATACAGTATGTATCTAATTGTATGTAAATGTGTTAGCATATCATTAATAAGGTCTACCAAGTGCTCCTCCAGCTAAATTAAAAGAAATGATTGCAACATRGTAAGAATACAGTATGATGTAGTTTTTAGACAAGCCCAAATGCGAGTATTAGGACTTATAGATTACCATACTCATCGTCATGCTACCTAAAGCAATACTCTAAGAGTATATTCAGAAGAGCATATTCTCTTAGCTGAGACCCAGAGAGATGATTGAAGCAAGTAGGTTCAAGGGCTGCATTAACACATTGTATTTTCTGTATCCCTCCTCTCCATGGAGAAGCCTTAACCTCTCCATATCTGTGTGCATCTACCTGCAAGTGCCTACATTTTATATGCTCTAGACATTGTGGAATGCTTAACCTTGGACAATGTAAAACCATCCACAATCTTAGAAGTATCTGAAAAACCTCACAGTGGTCTCTCATCTTAAAAAAAAAAATATATTTCACCTTCCTATAGAGCTTTAATTAATACTTCAAAGAATATTTCTACTCTTGGTGCTCCCCTGTTCTTGCTCTAATTGCTGCTGTCAGCCATCAATGTTTTCAAGGTAGACACTTATTAGACACGTGTTCTGTAAATCACCAGCATGTTTCTGGTACTAACTACAGAACAACAAGAAAAAGAAAAGACTGGAAAAAAAAAGGAAAAGATGAGATGAGAATGGGATGCCTCACACATTTCTCCACGGGAGTCTTCTGCACATTTGAATCAATRTGGTTTTGCACTTACAGGTCCAGTGAACCATCTATACCATAAGGGGCAATAATGTTTTGCTTTAGTTGTTTAAAACATCAGATAACAGAACAATATTTCTTGAAAATATCTCTAGCAAAATTTTTAAGAAGATCCTTAACATCATTTTGGAGATACTTAAAACCGGCAACAACTCATTAGCAAGATTAGGGAGGAAATCTGTGTCAGGAATACCCAATAACATGTGCATTAAGGTGAGAAGAGAACACAGAGGTTTAATCCTTTAGAGTTACGTGTTTAAGTGGGTTCCACTTATAATTAAATTTCACACTCTTTCTGGCTGAAAGAAGAAAAAAAAGCCTGTATTGCTGTTAATATATTTGACACACAATTTTGGCAGCTTTGATCAGCTTTGTCATTTTAGGCATCCGGTAGTTTTCATATTGATTCAGGCATTAATCAGAACACATTTCTTATTTCAGAATTAGCATACCAAAACTGTGCTGTGAGTTACCATGCTAATATGTTCTATCAAASACTAAATTAACATTTTACTCTTGTTAACCAGAGGCAATACTTCATATAAAATTCAGATGATGTTGCCAAACTTTTCACATTACCAGCTGCTCTAATTTGAGGGTGCTTAATCTCTATGGACCTGAAGAAATATCTTGAAAATAAACCAACAATAAGCCTCCACAGTCTGTACCGGTATCCATGGAGCTAATGAATGCYTGTATTGTTTCAAAGCTCTTTTGTTCTTCCAGTCTTGCTTAAGCACAATACTCCAGATACCCCTATGCAGCATCCCTTCCTATCTTTACCTTAACTTCCTTCTTTCAAACTCCCTTTAGTCTCACATGTAATATAAAAGGTATAGGAAAGAGGGYGAGAGAAGGGAAATAAGTGAAAATTGTTGACCTGCCACATCAAAACTGCTTTGCTTTTCTGGGAGTGAAAGTGGAAGGCAAACCAATGGGTTTTGCTCTTTTTCTCTGCCTTCACGTGCAGATTAGTAGCCTGTTAAGTATCAACAGCTAGGCTTAGGCATTAGTGTTTTACTGACAGAGTTTCTTGATATGAGGGCAGAGGTTTCCTATGAAAGTGTTCCTGTTTCAAGACAGCTAAATGCATAGATCAAGMATGGAGCACCAATTGACCACCACCCAAACTTCCTCAACTTCTATGAGTTCTGCACAGTAACAGAGAGGAGAACACTCAGAAAACAGCACCCATAGAAGCTGGTAACTTCTGGATATATGATTTTTTTTTTTTGCCAGGAGTCTGATAGCAAAGGACCAGAGTACATGGAACTTTTCACTTCTTAGAATGGCTGCTAATTGCAATGGGAAATACTGCCTAAAGAATTGATTTGGATTTAGAATAACATTTATATTTAAATTCATATTTAAAGTAACATTTATTACAAAGAAAATTTAAAATAACAAAGACACCCCTTTATAGACATTACCACCTTAATTTACCTAGTTTTAAATTAAAAATTCTCCAGGAAATTAAAATTCTCCAGAAAGCTGACTATCCCCTGCAATTCCCTGTCTCCTAACAGCATACTCAAAAGTGTCCAAAAGATGCTCCAAGATGTGGACATCTTTCCTCCAAGATCACTAAATTCGGCAATGTCAGACCAGAAACACCAAATTTCAGGATGATATCCTGAGATACCATCTCAAGCAATGCTGCAAAGAAATATCCACTGCAGCAGTGAAGGTAAAGAAGAAAGAGTTGAGCTATTCCTCAGCTGTTATTCTTGCTCGCTCTGAGATCCACAGGAAGCCTGTACAGATCTGAGAGAAACCCTTTCACATGTTTCCAATAAATTGCTCTCCCCATATGCAAGCTGCCACAATCCCCATTAGCCTCTCTCTACAAATGACAAATGTTTAGCAATAATTTAATCAAAAAGGGAACAAGACTGGGATGCCACTGCCAGTGTCTGTATCCACAAAGAAAGGTCACAACTCCTTAGCCAAATGCCAGTAATTCAAGGCTATCTGGCTTGCTGCTGTGACACAGTTGTCAAATAGCAGCTGGGAGTTTATAATCACATCTAAACTGTGGGTACTGTTAACTAATAGTAGATATATTTCTTCATACAGAGAAGCTAAGATTACTTCCTTTGTCTCTTCTGGCTGCTTTCCCAACCTGTCATCACAATCTCCGTGTATCTGAGTTGAACCCCAGCCAACTAATTCATAACTGTGCTCTGCTCTTAGCTGCCCATTACAGGAGAAAGATATAGAATCATACATGTGGTCTTCATCAATAGGTTAAAAATAATCAAATCTCATCCTTCCTAAGTTTGGGACTCCTTTTTAAATTTTAGCCACCCAAAAGTTAGTCTCCCTTAACTTTGACTCCTCTCCAGAGTCAAAGGAGAGAAGTTAGTATTTGCAGAAGGCAAGTCATTTGACTTACCCTGTTTACAATGCCCACTTCTCTCTTGATCATGAAGAGAGACAAGGTATCCAGGTCAGGCTGATATACCAGATTTTTTCTGATTCTCAAGTTAGATCTCATGCTAACCTCTGAAAGTCCCTTTTTCAGACTGAATAGAAATGGGTGACAAAACAGTGTTGAATAGCACCAACCTTATAGAGAAATTTAGGGAAAAAAAAAAAAAAGTTACTTATACTTATTTGCTGAAATCTGTCTAAGAGGAAGAAAGAAGTAACTAAGGAAGCAGCTTCATCTTACTCTGGTCAGGGCACACCGCTATGCCGGGAACAGTCCTTCACAAGCAGCAGTATTGAAAGCAGCTGAGAAGTTTAAAGCAAGTGGCAGCAAGCCATTAACCACATAGACACTAAAACCAGATACCAGATCAGTCTGTCCGGTACAGTTGCGCTCACTGCTTATATCCCTTCTTCTGAGCCCCTGGTTTAAGGAACTGCGTCACCATTCACACAATACTGACCCAAGCAGTTACTACGGAAAAAGCCATGCATTTCTTCATCAACTCCAAATTAGATTTCTTCCAAAGACCTTCTTAAATTACAGCTGTACGGAGAACACACTMATTTTGCTTGATTCTTCAACAGGGGTATAAAACCTCTGCAGTTCCTACTATGTGTAAATGATGACAGGTGTTGGAAAAATCTCTTTTTACAAATATTTGACATTCAGAGTCTGCTGCTCTTAGTAAGCATTCTCTTCTGGAGCTCAGCCAGCCTTCAAACATTAATAAAAGACAAATTTCTCACTTATATTGCTTAACAGTTAAAGAATAGTCTTTACTATTTAAACAATATATTTAGCTTCTTAGCATCACAGTTTTGTATTTAAGAATTTGCAGACGTGGTTACTACTTGCATATGTAGAAAAGTTCTCAGCTTTCCAATTTTCACATGATCCTGATGAAAAAATATGCCTTCTTTCCTTCCAAAATGCACCAAGAGCAAGGAAAAAAAAAAGAAAAAGAAAAAGAAGAAAAGCTTTTCCTCAATACCTTAATTGTAGCGCTTTAGGAAGATATACTAAAGACTTGGTGCCTAGCAATGCAAATAGGAAATAATGCTATTGCCTATCATACCTAGGTCCTTCTCATTGACTTTTAGGGACATGTCTAAACTGCTGCGGGAATTTTGAAAATCCCAAATGCTCACTCTCTGTGTCTTTGGAGCCCAACAGCCACCGAATCCTTGGGTTTACATGTTTTCTAGCACAGATGACAATATCATATTGATCTTTCTCACTGTAATTGCCACTCATTTGTGAGAGAAGCACAAACTACTAGCGCAGCACTTCACATGTGAGACGAAACACAGCACACAGGGAATTATTAACAGAGCATGGACTATTTGACTAACGAGCCACCAGTCAAGGTTGCTTACTCTGTCATTAGTGCAAAAGGGATTCTTGTAATAGCTCAGGGATCTCTGCATCAGCTCATTTCCCACAGCATGAGGCATCTTGCTGAGGAAATGGAGACCAGAGACTTGCTTCTTCTAAGCCTATTGAGCCATCATACCAGCATTATGCTGTGAGAGCTGCCTGGAAAAAAAAAATCAAGCTCCTGATTTCAAAGGAAAGCTTGTTCTTCATCCAGGCATGCTTTGAAAAATGGAGTTATGGGGAATAACCAGAGAATCACAGCAGTTAACCAGCTGTGGGTTGGGGTCATTCAAAAAGGCTCTCCTCAACTCAGGAAAACACATTTCTGCAGTCAGTGGGGGAAAGGAGGGCTCTCAGAGGGGCAATTGAGAGTAGCCTCTGAGGCAGAGAGGAACCAGCTTGCCTGCTAAAGGAGCCTGTTGACGGTTCATCAGCTTCTCTCCATCTCTGGGTTTCACTGCCTTTGCACTGCCCCTGTCCCCAGAGAATGGAAAAGCTACTACCTTGTTCAATGGCAGCAGCTCCCCTCCTAGGACTGAGGGAGAGAGAAGCAGATGTAATTACTGGGAGTCATTTAGTTCATTCTCTCCCCACCACAGAGGAACTGAGTTGGTTCCTGCAATTAGCAGTTGTTAGCTGTTCCCTGGCTGTTATGAACAGTTGTAACCAGCAGTTATAGCTGCTTCATACTCCATTACACACAGAAAACTGAGCTGTTAGTAGTAATAAATTAGCAGAATTTAAGGTTTATCCATTTTAAATTTAGTAACCAATAATTCTTCTAATCCCTTCTAAACATTCCTAAGAGTCTGGAGTCACAATTTGCACATTGATAAACCTTGCTATAGACAAACTAAAACTTCCTTTTGAAAATACCCTTTCTCCCACAAAGCCCTTCGCCTTCAGACCATCGCTTTATCATGACTGCACAGCTAATATTTAGCTGACAATCCCATTTAGTGACCAGTACGTCTTTTGCACATTTTGTTTTACCTAACTTTGTGTGGCAGTTCAGCTTGAGGGATGGTGCTAGAGTGAGAACAAGCTGTAATTACTGGTTTCAAGTACTATTATGCACATTCGAACCCTGGAAGAAACTGGGATGCTTCAGCCATTAAAATTAGCTAACAGTGTAAACATTTGAAATCTGTAATGACAGCTTGTTCTCATTTCTCTGCCTGCAGAAATTGGAGTGCTCCTAGCTGGTATCAATTAACACATCCCAACACATCTGAGGAATKTGGCCTGCCTGTGACCTAGTGTTCATATGTCAAAACTGAAGTCATGTACATCTGAATATCTGTTCTTGGCTCACTTAAGCAGGATGACATCTTGGGTTGCTAAGACCCTCAGTCTGGCACTTCACTGAACAACAATTTCTACAATTTCTAATAATAATACACATTTATAATAAAATTATATGCTTATAATGAATGGAATGCATTTGTGTCTGGAGAACATAAAGCTAAACTGRGGCAGGCTGTTTCTTAGCTTGATCTCTTTATGCCTATCCAACTCCTTAAATGAACAGGTCAGAATCTTGCACTTCATTTGGCAAAGACATACTTCACTTTTAAAGAATTTTTGGAAATGGGACAGGAGAAATATCAATGAATTATTTAGCAGACTGTGTTAAAATTTAAAAAAAWAAGTRATTAAATGTGATACTAGATGGTTTCTGACTCTTCTTTAAACAACTGCTTATGTGCCTGAGAATGCAGACATGAACAATCAAACTTTACATCTTTCTCCTGTCCTTTCTCAAGACATTTTCAATAATGAAGTTAATATTTTTTCTTACAGTTCCTCGAAAAGTTCATATCTGGAGTATTCTGGTGGAGGTAGGAGTTGTTTTGGGKGTCTCTTCAGAAAAATTAGTTAATAAATGCTTACCTCAGACTAATGACATATGAAGATGTAACCATACAAGGTAGAAAAATCAAGAATGAAAAGATTAAGTTCTTTAATAATGCCCCATTAGMAACACAGCAAGAAGTTGAACTGAAATTACCAGACAGCAAGCCATGTGTTTTAGCCACAGGAATATTTCTCCCACCCCTATGACCTGTATGAGATATTCAGACCTGGAAAAGTTATAATTAGCATAAAATACAGCCATTGCAGCTGGCAGACTGGCATTCCTCAGCAGACTGTCCWGTGCATCATCCTGCGTCATGAAATACGACGGCACACTGAGTGCTGATGTGTTACAARAACAAAGAGCAAACTTGCAACTGAGTTTTCTGGGTCCTTTTGATAGCCTAAGAAGTGTGAAACACTTGGCTGSTCTAACTGATCCCCATTTCAACCGATACATGAATTTAGCAATGAAACTGATTTGAGAAGCAGAAGGATCCCAGTAGTTAATTCCCAGAATCAGGCTCTTGATATTTGCTTCCCAGAATCTCCAGACTAAAACTCAATGCGATATTATCTTAMATCAATGCATTTGAAAATGTTTTGAGCTATTTAAGGCTAGAAATATATTCTTAAATAAGTTGTATATTAATTCAAATCCTATTTATTCTTTTCATCAGTACCAGAAAGTTATGATTTCTGAGTTAGGGGAATTCAACAGCCCATTTTTGACCAAGTCCTATTTSATATTTGATTATTCAAAAGAAGCAAAAGAGTAACTTGTCTTTTCTAAYACAAAGTTATATATGCAGTTGTTTGTAACAAATGGATTTTTTTGAATACAGCAAGCATTTCAGTCAGCTAAAATTGTTGCAACAGTTTGGACAGAATTTTAGATTATCTGCAGACTTAGCACTYAAAGTGCTAAATTTTATAGAACAGTTTTGGAAACCAACTGGCTTAAAGTTTGTCCTTTTAAATTTAACAACCCTAGTACAGTAAGTTTTCATTCATTTTATTTTTACTAATTCTTGCCAATAAATAGTTAACTCATCAAGAAGAGAACAGTTTCAATAGCTCTCAAAAGTTATTGAAATTACAGGTTATTTGTCCAACAGTTTTGCTTGAAAGATGAAATTTGATATGCAAGGTGCAGGTGCAGAGGAGAACAGAAATTCTTGGCACTGTTTAARTGGTACATTTAGAATGAGCTCCTGAGTTTGGAAATCAAGGTTMATTTATTTCTGGAGAGTTGAGTGAAGAATCCTGAATGGAAATTTTATTCAGACCCATGGCATAAGCTAAGCAAAAAGTAGATGTGAGCATCCCACCTCTCCCATGACTCTCCTAACACACAGAGTAACTTGGAGGAGGTCATCCTCCCTCCTCCTTTTGGAATTATGCTAGTTGGAGTAATGATTCACTCCTCCAGCCAGGGATGCAKCAGGGCAGCAGGGAGAACATGTAAGAGCTGCTCAGAGTCTATCCCTGTAAATGCTGACATCTTGGGAAACAAGAAATAGGATCCAAAATCCTTCCAGAAAATGAGGTGACTAAATTTCAGAATCCCATATACTAGTTCCCAGTAACTTCACAATTTCTATAAAAATAAAAGTTAAGATCCATCAGAGACATAACTGAAATTATGTTATCACCACGTCAAGAAGTTGAAGGAGAACCTTTGCCTTGGAAGTCCAATAGTGTACAGAAAAGAGGAGAATGAAATATTCTTTGCTTTAGATTTGTAATAAAATTTTCAGTGGTTCATTGTGCCTCTGGTAGCTCTTCACAGTCTCTCTAAGGGGCTGTGACTCATTAGCTGAGGAAAGCTGGTCTAGATTAATGGCGTTCACCCAGGAGAAACAATTTTTTCTCTAATGAATAAATGTGTCTGTGGCCATGCCTCTTTTTCTTTAGTGCTTGCATCCATAACACGAGCTGAAAACATTATGATTCTGCATTCTTCTGAGTTGTTCAATTCTCCTAGGAGTAAAATGGATTTTGTTGGAAAAGGGGGCAGTGCAGCTGTAGTTATGAAATATTTTTCCATTCTCAACTAGCGATTATTATCTTTTCTACCCAAAATTCAAGTTTTATGTTAAAGGGGTAGCAAAGTATCAGGGAACAAAGCCCKCACAAAGAAACTGCCTGATAAGACAAGGCATGTTTTGACAGCTTAGATCCCTCTGTTATCAGTACTATGCCTGAACTGGCTGCAAATCCTAAATTTTAAAATAATGCACCCTGAGAYTTCTAACTCCTCATTTCCTTGCGAAGACTCCAGCAAATTCAAAGATGAAGGCTTGTGATGAAATAGAGGAAGCAATAAAAAGTCCTATTGGACTCAAAAATATATATTTCTTTGTGGATTTCTGATTTATATGCAGTCTCACCAGATTCTCATGCTCCAAAAAAACCTAGTGTGGAACATGTAGGAAAAGGAAACATGGTCAGAAATCTTCCTAWGATTTTTAGTTTGTTTGGAAGAAAAATGTATCTTCAAACAGATCTAAAGGATGATATAGCAGTGTCAAAGTGATGACACTATCTGTGGCACTATTGATGTAAATCGATATTAGAGTGACACAATGTCAATACAAGTGATCTTACTGTAAAAATAAATGTGCCRGGAAATTTAAGACCTAATCATTAGTTACGTGCAGAAATGGAAGTGTAAAGCTACAGCTACAAAGAAATGGTGAGTTGGTGGTGTATCAGTAAATCTAAGGCCTAACTCAAGTTGACAAAGAAACATAAATGCCCTCAAAAATATATCACTTGAGGGCCTCTTCCTCTCCCAATCCTGACAACATGACATTCATTACAGGAAGAAAGGAGAGAAAAGGAAGATGTCTGCTATAACTCTTGTAAGCCAGGCCAAATTCTGAGACGTCTCAGAATGTCTCTGACTCTGACATAAGTCACAGCCTCATGACAGAAGTAATCCTACCATGGAGATCTGCAGGCTTAATAATCATTTATATGGCCCAAAAAGGCAAAAGAATCAGGCCTTTCATGTGAAAATAATGTGGGAAGAGATGACAGATAAAATCTCCACATTCGGTAGGTAACTCATTCCACTGAAAAGGGCCAACAAGCCTTCTCTTCATTAAGGCCAATATTAAGGAAAGACTACAGAGCCTAGGGCCAGATCTGTAGGGCTCACAGTGACACCCAGCTCACATGCTCTGCTATCTCACACACTGGCACAAGGGCTTTGCTCAGACCCAGGTGTACAGCGTGTATGAAAACTACAGAGGCCACAGGTGAGCTCAGCCAGCAATATGAGCCCTGCTTGAATTGCTGACAAGACCAGTGGGAAAATTATCTAGAAAGCTGGAAACCAGCAACAGGAAGAAGCATTGTAACAATGTGTCTTCAGAAATGTATCCTGAAAATGCCTGGGCTGTGTAAGTGCCAGTAGATTGGAATCCACTTAACTTCAATGAAAAGACAAGAAGCCTCTTGGACTATAAAAGCAAGACACAGTATAAATGTTATATACTAGAGCATAATTAAGCCAAATTAGGAAACTATTGGAAGGAAGAGCTGAAGGAAAGACTAGAAGGCATACACTCTATCTGGTTTAGTGGTTTACAGAAACCTAATTAAATTAGGGATTATCTAATTCAATTATTGGAAAGGAACTTTGTATAGACCAGATAATTATTTCAGGAATATTATGAGGCTGACTAACTCAAACCACCAGTAAATGCTTTGATATCTTTTAAAATGCACTGCAAAAGTGAAAACACCTGTACAATTGTTTTCTATCTATGCAAACCTTAATTAAGCTGAAAGCAAGGATTTCTACTACAGTGAACAACTCAGGCCTTGGGCTTCAAATATCTTCTTACATTTATTTCTTCACAGTACTCATATAACTTTCCCTTCCCTTCTGCCTTCCCTACACATTCCTAGCACCTTTTAGACTGATTTTTTCCCTTCAAAAGCTAAATATGGGAATTTAAAAAAAACACACCAAAATAGGTCTTGATGCAGAGTCCCTGATTTTTTTTCTTATTGCCCTCCTGGACTTCGGTATAGTAGAAGTTTTTTGTTCAAGTAGCTCCTTTCAGTGAAGAACTATAAAAAAGAGAGAGACAACTAACTAGGCAGCTGCAAAATAGCTTCACCATCTGGTACACCCAAAGCAGACACTAACGGCACAGTAAACCACAACTCATCATGTCATGCTGTTGTATTATGCATACTTCATAGTGTCTTCTTTCAGACTGAATCAGAAGATAGGAGATAATGCTTGTCTGACAATTCTCATTCTTCATGTTGTCCAGAATAAGACCTTTTTTTCTAGGGTTTAAATTTGAGAGTGCAAGCTGAATAAAAAATGTTCTTGGGTAGATCAAATATTGACCTTCTCAGATATACAGCCAATTTCCAAGTTCAGGAACATGCAGGCTACACAGAGCAAAAGGGTAAAGATATTCTCCACATTTCTAAATTCCTGCCTCAAGCCTTAGCTGTCTGATACATAAATGATTGACTATTGCCCTGCAATATAAGCAAAATGCTTGCAGCAAAAAGTGCCTTTTGCAATACTTATATATGTGAAAAGTACCTGATACTTTGACTTCGAAACATGTCTATTCTGAGGCCCCTTCAAACTCCTTGTTCCCTCTCTTTGGAGACCTGCCTGGAAGAGTTTGGAAAAACTCTTAAACAAAAGACTTTTGCTTTGCTTCTTTTCTAAAAGAGTCCGCTACCATCCACTGTTAAAGTTTCACACAGTGAAATATCCTGCAAAATCTCTGCTCAAACTATGTTATTTAGGAAGGAAGCAAAAGAGCTGATCTGGTAGGGCCTGAACAGCAGGCCTGAGTCATGGTTGACTGACAGATGAATATGGCACTGCCTTTGCAGAAAGTACCCTAAACTCACCTGTATAACTGCTCTTGCTAACTTGCACAGAGGCCTGCAGGACTGTTTATGCTAACCTGCATGGAGGCTTGTTAAGCCATAGCTTTTGTAGGCTCTCATGCAAGTGGTTTTGACCTTGAAGAGAACTCTCCCATCTGAGACCTGGGCTCTGGCCAAGCCCCAGTCTTGGATGATAGGGAAAGTATGCCACACCAGATATCATTGCTCACAAAGAAAATGCAAGTTATCATGATTTGCTGATTTGGCTCTGTAAAAGCTGAACCCTCTTGCCACGTCTTTGGAGACCTCACTCATGGGTGGATGCACCATGTAAGGCCTCCCAGTTGCTGGGAAGGTTTTCCAAGTCCCCGCTGCAACAAGGGCCCACCAGCAACTATGGATCTGGATGATGATAACGTACGTAGGCAGTTCATGATGTTTCTTAATCACTATTGTCTTTCTCATTTAGTAATGGTTAGATGCATTACCTTGCTTATTTTGTCTATTGCTAAAACTGAGTGCATAATAACCTTATTGTTTTGTTAAATGTGTCATTCTATATTGCCTTAAAATTAATAGTGAAATAAGGCTGTTCTTTCCATTGGTGTCTAGTTATTTCTGTCACCATCCCACCACCGCCCACCACCACCCTTGTCAATTGGCAAAACAAGAGCTAGAAAGAAAGGAAGTAGAAAGAGTTCACATTCACTGTCTGAAAAAGAACCAGATGAGATGAAAGCATAAAAAAAAGAGATAGTTCAGACCACAAAGCCCAAGTTACAGACAAAGGACACTCCCCATGCATTAGGGTCATGGTGTCCACTGGCTGATTTTTGGCAGCTGCCTCTGTAAGCACAATGGCTTAGATATGTGAAAAGTACCTGATAACCCAGCCAATGGCAAAGGACAAAAGCAAATGTTTGTCACCTACAGGCAAAATGCTCTGCCACTCATCGAGAGGATTTCTTGTGCTACAGCTCTGGAGAAGGCAAGTACTCCAGCCTGTTTGTTCTTTGCTAAATTGCAGTCTTTTCAGGTATCTTTCACAAGATAGGTGACAGAAAAAGGAAAAAAAAAGGCTTTAATTTTACAGTAATGAGGACTGCAGGTAAGGTCCTCATAAAGAGAGGGCCTTTGTTTTGTTCATTTTTATTTTATGTTTGTTTCACTTAGGCTTTTGCTCTCTCTATTAAATATTTGAGTTGTCATTATTCAATTTGAATATGTTCATGTTCTAGCTCAAAAGCTTCACTAAAAGTAAAAATGGGATGAAATTATAAGTCCTTAATATCATTAGAAATTTAGAAGGAAAGAGTAGCTCAGGCAGCTTCAACTACACATGTTAAGTAGCTCATAAAATTACACTTTATTACTACCAAGAGAAGCTGGAAACAGAACAGAGTGTTAATAAAATCAATTATAAATATAAAATTGATCACCAATGGGCCTAAACTTCACAGATAATCAAGCTAATAACACTTAATCAATTAGGTATCACAAGCTAAGCAAATAAATCCTTCCCTCCTAGTCTCTCATTTTCTTTTAAGACCCTGCTTGCTGTGAAGTGCTGAACCCATCCTCTGGTCATTTAACAGACCAGCTGCATATAGAGTCCAATCCTGCTCAAATTGTAGATGAAATTTATGTGGGTTTGATTTCATAAAATAGAGCCTTCAGCATCAATGACTCTTGTCACAGTACATTACCTCCTCAGTTGTACTGGCACAACTGTCTGAGGGGCTTTGCTGTGAACCAGACCAAGAAACTGGTCCAGCTGGAAGTAATGCAGCAGATTTGGGGTATATTTATTTTGTGTGCATTTTTTCCCTTCCTCTCTTCAACACAGATCAGTTTCTCTGTCTAGCTTGCAGCAGGAGTGGGACAGTTCCCTGGGTGATGGAGCAGGGAGCTGACAGTCATCCTTGACCAGTTGCTGTTGGGTACTTTAGAAAGGCACAGCCTGGGAACTTATTTTTGAGCACTGCTCCTTCTAAACCATTGACAATTGTACATGGAAGAGTAGTCATTGTTATTCTGAGTTGAAAATGCATGCCACAGAATTACAAAACTGAGGCATAGTGTAGCCTATGGTGCAAGAAGTACCCTACAAAGCTATGCTATGTAAAGCTAAGTTATGTACCTCCTCTGGGATTGAATCATGTGAAATCGATACTACTGCAATTTTAAATTAAATCCAGAGTTACACTTCCATTTCTATTGTATAGCAGTGAGTTTACAGTAGCTAAGTCCAAACTGTTTGGCACTCTAGGCTCTATCTCTACTTAATAGAGAAGAGAAGGCTCAAGAGATGTTTAGAAGTGTTTTCAATCCACTTTGCCGGCAAGAGCTTCCAATCAGAGCATCTGCACTCTAAATAGAAAAGCTGCTGAACTGTAACAGTTTTGCCCACCCTATCTAAATCTGTGCAGGACACCTCAGTGAAAGTTTACACCTATAATAAAGGACAAACCTTACCTGGGTTCTCAGAGAGCAGAGATCCTCAAAGCTCAGGCTCAGATGAACACTAAGTGCAAGTCAGAGGATTTATAATGTGGGGTTGTGAGAAAATCTGTCTCGAGAACATATACTTAACTGATGGTATAGACATGCTGAGTGTTAGTCTGCTGAGAGCAGTATGTTCCTGCAACATTCAGTTATTGCTTCAGGGGACTTTAAATATCATTACTTGTAGCCCAGATGATCACAGGTATTCAGGCTCATACAAGAAATGTAAGCTTTCCGCTCTGCTTTTTCACTGAGACACAGATGGAGCTATATGATTTATCTGAAGTCACCTGAGGATACAACAGCAATCAACCTCACCAGTCCCATTCCCAAAAGCACAGACAGCCTTCATAATAGATGCTGACTAAATACACAGTAGACACCAGGAGTACAAATAGATTCCTCATCTGAATTCCATTTATTTCCATAAATAATTCACATGGATAGTACCTTGTGGTGTGCTGATGATTCATTAAGATGTCTTACTAGATCTTCTTTGTGGTTAAGTGAAGAAATCAAGACTCTTAATGTGAACAGCTGGCATGACTAGTAGCTGCATTTTGACTAATATGGTGGTGGCTCAGATTAGTCTTCTAAACGAGAACGTGAGCCTCAGTGGCAGGAGCCAGAAAGGGAGAGGAGAGAGGGACGTATAATCGTCATCTGTGAGTTATGCCGTAGCCCAGTGATGATGGGAGGTAGCTGAAGCCAGGCACGAGGGGCTTAAAAGCACCTCCGCTCTCTGACATTATCTGCACTTTTCCTCCTATTAAGAGTCACTGATGATGATCTCAGCCACACTTCTCATTTATACGGAGACCTTTTAGCCACTTGATCCTTATAAAGGTGATGTACCTTTCATAGATATCTACTCTGAGACTGCTTTTCAATGGCAGAGCAATATAAAAACATCTTAAGATAAATGGGAATTGAGCCTGTGCTCTACCCTATGCACCCTACTCTCAAACATATGTGGCAGAGTCTGTAGCAGTTTGCTGTAATGAACAACTCCCTGTGTAACAGATGATGAATGAATTGGAATATTTTACTGCTTTTGGCCAAGTACATGAAGTGGCATGAGCAGGGAACGTATTTTAGGGTTTATTCAAGTATGATCATTGAAGCACTCATGTTTGTTGCAGGAGGGGAGAGAAAACCGAGACTTTCATGTTTTATATGAAATTGAAAGGATGTGTTTTGTCTTCTCCATGTTGAAGTATTAAGTACGATGTAGTTTGGCAGTGCTATGCTTTTGTTTAAATGATGTACTAGATTTTGCTACTATGCGTAAACTGGGGGAAAAAGGATTGTTTGTGAGATTCTCTTTACACATACAGTTGTGTCCAGTAGCACAGAGAAGGTTGTATGTGTCAAAGAAGCAGGAGGAAGCACTGACCTGTAAAAGGGTCTGCTCAGAACTGGACATCCCTGGAGGCTAATTTTGACAGAATTCTCCTTATGCATTTGGCTTAGTTCTGCCAAATGGAACATTACTGTTGATAGAAACAGCAGCTTATATTGTCGCTGCTGTTCACTGCTCACCATTTAGCTTTCCTTTCTGTTTAAGAGAATGAGTTTTTTGTGAGAGGAAAAGAACAATACACTTTCTCTACATTAAGAAAGGACTGCTTTGTAATGTGTTATTGATAATTTAAAAAAAAAAAGCGCACGGTATCTACTGTGTGATGCTGATAGCACCACAGTTTGTCCTCACATCTTTACTTAAGCCCAGTATGTCTTTTTCAGCTTAGTTTTGTAAATATAAACGTCTTCACTCACAGGACTCAGCCACACTGAGAAAGAATCACTCTTCTCCTCACTCCTCCAAAGTTAACATCCCTTGATTTCTGTATAAATTCATCATTTTGGCTGGTTTGAGCCCACAGTAGAAACCTATTAGCAGGTCCTATCCCTTCCTTCTTTTAAATCCCAGCAACCAGCTTCCCATTTGAGTTAGCATCAGGATGTTGATACCAAATGTCTCATGTTTAAATTTCATGCCATTTTGCTGGCTATTTGATCAGTCCATTATATAGTAAAATTCAATCTATATAAAAGTCAAACAACAAAGAAACTCATCAGTCAGGGAAAAAAAGAAAATAATAAAGAAAAAGACTACAAAGGAATCCAGCTCTTTTTTTTATTATTATTTTTAGTGTAACAATGCAAGTGTTCTCTGATGGGAGGGTATCTAGCTCTCTTCCCACCTCAGCCATTTGAGATATTTTCTTCTAACCAAGCAATAACAATAGACCATAGACCTCATCTTAACCAGTGTGCTGCCTTAGCACTTTACGGGGGTCGAATGGTCATCTTTTTCTCCTGTGATCAGAGAATTAAGAATGAGGTCTTATGCTTGTGAAGACAGTGCTCGCTATCGACAAAGGGCTAAAGAGCAAGCAATTGAAGCAAAGCTGCACCGTCAGCAACACTTCCTTCTTGATTCTGGATCTACAAATGACCATACTGCTTTACATAATTCACCTCTTTTATTGGCTGAGGATTTTATGTGTTCTTTGGCGTAATAAATTACAATATCCTGGTCAGTTCATTCCTATTCTACCAATTTATCTCAATGATAACAGTTAAAAATGCCTTCTCCAATTTCTTTCTTCACCATCAACAAAAAGATGAAGGATTGAATAAGAGGTCTAGCTGAGTTTTTTTCCTGTTGATTAATTTTCTCATATTAAAAACTTATTCCTAACTATGAAGTAGACAAACACTTAAAGTCTGTATGACAGAAATTCGTAGTTAATTTTTTTTTTAAAAAAGATGGTAAGCCCACAGGTAGTCAGCACTGATTTTAACACTATGACTATAAGCCTATTTTGTATAGATTTTAAATAACATGAAAACACAGGTACATAAATATGGATATTCATAAAATATCAAAGGCAACAACATTTTATACTCTTCTTAAGCTCAGCCATTACAGCATCATTTTCCTGTGKCTATGAGCAATGCTGGAGGATCTCCCAGGCAATATGTTGCCTACAGGTCTTAGATTTAGCACCTTATCATTAGTCATTAGCTTCAGCTATTCAGGATCTAAAAATATGTGTTCATTGAAGCAAGAGCAAGAGGAAAGAGTGTGCAACAGACCTGGTGTTCACAAGGTAAGCGAACTGTGACCAGAAACCATAAAATACTGCAAGAAGATTCGTGCTGAGCAGAGATACCTCACGGAGAGCCTCTGTCCCTGCCCAGGTCCTGCAAGACACCACTCCCCATAGCCTCTACACCATAGTTCAGGAGCTGCATTTCATTTCAGGTCTTTGCTCAAGCTACACTGTAGCTGTGATGGTGTTGGACCATGCATGTTGCTGATCCCAGACTTGAGTTACTGAATTTTGCTCTGCTAGCTTGACCTCAGACCTGTCTCATCAACATGGATTTGTCTGGCCTTGCAGCTGAGCCTYGTCACTGCCAGCAGCCCTGCCTGGTGTGCCTGGCTTGAACATTATGCGACTGCACCCACCTCAGCAAGGACCTTGCCCTGCTGGCCTGGCTGTCACCTATGGCTCCCAGCTCTCCTTCTCTGGCATTAGAGAGCTCTCTCGCTCCCTAAAAGAGGATGGCTTATGTCCAACTAACTTCCTTTACATCCGAACACCTTGGCATACCAGCACCTGGGAGAGCTGCTGCCAGGACACACTGTCAGCAACAAGGCAGCTGAAGCAGTACTTGGTGCAGAAGTAGCCCAGAAGCACTGCTGTTTCTGCACTGTTGCTGTTGGCCCTACAGTGGTGGTGACATCCCTCAAGCCATGACACCAGTGGCAGCAGCTATATCCATCACCTCTATCACCTTTATCATCTCTCAGCCCAGGGCCCAGATGGTGCTCCTCTGGGAGGAGGTGACCACCTAGGCCATTGGCTGTGCCAGGGCCCAGAAGTTCCCTTACGGTGCAGCTAGTGGAGCCTCATCTGCAGGATGCATAGTCTGCTATGCTGTTGATCTGTCAGGCAGAGGAACAGAAGGAAGACCAGCACGAGATGGAGAGTTTCTTCACAACGACTATGGGGACAAAAGCACACATCTTATATTCCAGAAGCAGGGAAAACAGAGTCTGGCTCCTATTTGGGAGAACATGGACTCCTATGACAGTGGAGACTAGAAGCTGGTCAGTTTGAGTCACAGAAAGTGGCTTTCTCCAGCTATAGATGAGAAACTGGAGAATAGAGGTGTCTGGCAAGAGGGGGCCCCTGTAACACTTGAACATAAGGTAGGAAGCAGTATCACAAAACCGAAGTGGCTGGTAATAGCGGTCAGGAATTACTTCTGTAGGAGATGTAGTAGATCAGCTGGCTGTCATAAGTTTGCTTCTTGCCAAAATACTGTAAAGGACAGGACAGAATTTCTAGATCAGGTCAACTCATTCTTAAACACATGGCAGAAGCATGAAAAATGTTACGGAGCAACACGCCACTGCACAATTTTATATCCTGGAGACCTATACACGATTCCATGGGATCTATGTATGAGTAATTAATGAATCTTCTCTAACTAGCCAACCATGAGCCCATTACTGTGCTTGTGAGTTACTATTACTAATTCACAGTGACATCAGCTGGTGGCTGGGGATTGTCCCTTGCAGTGTGCCACTGTTTAACTCATGTTTATGACACTAATTACAATGGCACATGCTAAATAATTCAGACTTCTTTGGCTCATACTCAGACATCAGTGAGGGTTATTTGTGCCCATTAGGCACTGACCCATACTGGAAACAGTGCACAGTACATGCTGTCCCAATTCTCCACACAGAAAATGGTAATTCTTGATCAGTTCAGGCTGCCAGGCAGGTTGGGTTTTCTAGACTTGTCCTTTTGTTAGGCAGAAATCTTTTCCAGGTGAAATCTCAAAACTCTGCACTCTTCTTAGCAAAGTCCAGGCATAGTCATTGGTATGGCACCCACTTTGCTCCCTAAGCCTGACAAATATTCTTAGAGGCCATGCTGGCRGTCTGCATGCAGCAGATTTAGGACAGATGTAGGCATAATGAAGTATGTTTGCTCCAGACATGCTGGACCTCCCAAATACGTGCTCCATCTGTGGCCAGTACATTTACAGTGAATCTGATGCCTGGGCAGTGGATACATACCAGTTTTTGACAGGCATGTAGGAACTGTAATGACCTCTCTTAAAGCAAGATATTTGACTATTTGAAAAAATATTTGAAATCTTTGGAAAAAAATGCAATGGCAGAACCAGAACAAAATCTATTTCACGGGTGTTTTGAGATACTTCTCTGCTGCAAAGAGGTGAGGGAAGAGGAAACTCCAGCCTCAGGAGGCTACACACGATGAATTCCAGAGCTGGCATCTGAATTCGGGTGTTCTAAGGATGTGGCAAGTGGCAGGACCCTCTCCTAGGAACTGGTTTCCACTCTGGCTTACAAATAGCTCAATAAGAGAAGTAGGTACATTACAAGAAGAAAGCCCTACCTGTTTTCATTTGTTCTAATATCTCATGAATGCAGTAGCCTAAAAGGACTGCTCCTAATTAACTTTCTCTTCCACAACCTTGTTCATCTAAAAAATAAGGCTAAAACATAAAACCAGCTGCAAATGACTGAGAGACTAAAGGTCAATTCATGTTATACAATTAAAATATTTGGAGAGAGTACTACATCTTGGATTAAAAAGCAATATTTAAATCTGACAACCTGGCAAAATTTGTGATAGTGCAGAAAGATAGGCTTATCTAGAACTTAAGGAAAAGAATATACATTATGAAAAATAAATTATTTGCTACAGTTATTCTCTCAGCTTTACACATTGGTGTCATCTGTGCTTTCAGAATAATGCAGAGATCCTTAACTCTATGACAATTTTAGATAAGTTTAAAGCCAATATCTGAATAATAGCCAATATCTGAAAAAGCATTAAGGAAAATTTGCCTCAGTGCTAAAATATGCAATAATTTAATTAATAAGGGGAAAGCAAAACTTCATCTACCAGCCCACTAAACAGCCCACACATTCAAAACACATTACAGCAATAACTCAGGCACTGCATGAATATAAGATTTGGTTCCTGCTCTTCTGCATATTGCCACATATTTACCCAGAAATTCCTTCTTTGGTGAAAGTGAATTCCTTCTGAAATAAGATAATATTTTAGCTGCACGTTCAGAACCACTAATCTTGYGCCAGTCTAAAAGTGGCATTTTTATTTTGGAAAGAGACAGGGAAAGAATAAAATAAAACTATTCAGACAGATTTCACTAGAATTTGACTTGTAACATGCTACATCTGAAGCTCAAAATGGTAGCTCATAATGCTGTTTTCCCTGAAGCAGGAAAGAAGAAAACATCTTTTCAGTGAAAGATCTTAACACAAAGAGCTGAATGACTTTCAGGCATTTCTAATTCTTTTTTTCTTTTTTTTTTTTTTTTTTCTTTTTTTTTTTTTTTTCTTTTTTTATTTTTTTTTTTTTTTTTTTTTTTTTTTTCTCCTTTTTTTTTTCTTTCCTGATGGATGATTTTTGGCTTTAGGGCACTTTATGGTACTATCTTCTGGCCAGATGTGTCTATCAGAAGAGGCAGTTGGCATGAGCTCTTCCTCATTTACACCTCTAAATTTACCATCTGTCACATGGCAATGGGAGAGAATCACTGAAAGATTTGTGTTCTTCAAACATATAACAAGAAGCTTGATTTGTAAAAGGAATGTTATATTAACCCTAAAGTCACTGTGCGTGCCCCATTTTGCTTTTCACTGCAGAGTTTTCACGTAAAATCTCTCTGTGAATGGCTTCCTTCTGAAACCAAAATAAACAATTTACAACATCATCACAACTCCAAGTGCACTGTAACATTTACATTGCCTTTAGCCTCGTAAGAAGTGTTATATTTTCTTTTTTATTAATCACATTATCATCATTTGCCATTTTAAAGTAGTTTCTTTTAACTGCGTAATGGTTGATCAGTCAAATGCTGTTTTCATTAATTCCTATAATATTTCCTCACAGTATATTGCTATTCTGAATACTTTCTCCTTCACTTATTGCTTTGTTTGTAATTTTATAACAAAACCCACTGATCTAAACATAAGGCCCTGGGAGGCTTTCTTATTATCATTGTTATTCTTTTCTCTGCTTTTTTCCCCCATCCAGTGCTTTTTCAGAATCTAGTAATTTAATCTAGCAAATCATATCTAGATTGTACCAGGCATTATAAAAAAAGCTACTGGAGCTTTTAGCACATAATGGAAATATGCAGCATAACATGGAACTTGTAATACAGTCTTTTAAAACAATACTTTGACATTTTCCTATTGTCCTTCTAAGTATCTTACAAACACATCTCAGTAACCTATTAAGAGCTATAAGTAGATAATTTTTCACCCAGCTCTGCTTTGACTTCAACAGAGGTTAGATCAAGTCTGTAAAACACTTAACCAAATTAATTCTGAGAAAATACAGATCAGAAACTAATGAGTATTATTTAAGACAACTTCTGCAGATAACTCACTCACAGTGAACAACATGCAGTCCTCCTGTCCTTACATTAAGAAAATATTTGCAATGCACTCTCTGGCCACTGGAAATCAGCATCACCCCATTATATCTGTTCAATACTTTCTGCAGGATCATCAAGTAGTCTTTGCTAGGATTTACTGACTCATTTCTAAAAACAGTTCCATAATCTACTTGGTTTAGTCTTCCAATAGATATCTCTTCAACTTTCTTACTTCATCAGGCCAAAATAAAAGCTTTCCAAGTTCTTTCTAGGCCTTTTGAAACATCTCTGTAACTATTGTGTTAGAGTGAAAATAGTTACATTTCTTACTATTATACACAATATTCAAATATAGTTCAGGAAATTAAAGGCATTGACTTCCAAACTAAGCCTGGCTGATGAATTATCTTCCTTTGCTTGGGACATTTCCACACAGAAAATAGCTAACATATTGGAATCTCCATTAGCTCTAACACACAGCAAATCCTAATTATGATGAAAGATGAGCAATTCAGAAATTACACTCTGAAGAGTTTAGCAAGGACTTCTCCTTAGAATAGGCACAGACAGAAACGGGCAAAAAACCAATGTAATATATAGTCCCAAACCAAAGAAAGCACTTTACTCCAATGACTGTCCTCTCATCCTCCAGATTTAAAATACACCTGCTTCATCTTCCAATAATATTCAAGTAAGGAGGAATACCTTTCCTCCTTCCAGATCACCTTGAACATGTTTCGGGTTTAATTCCTTCCCATTTTCCTCTCCTAAGCTAAAAACATAATATCTACCTTACCTAACTCCAATTAAATAGATATGCTATTTCCTTTTTTTTTTCTTTAACTAGAAAATATTGCCATTATTCTTAGCATCGTCCATTCCTCAATCACTTTTATTGCTTCTGGTTTGTCTGATACTTAGTTTTCTAAACTTAGTTATTCAAGAGTATAGCAAGTTTTTATTGGATAACTCTCTCCGAATTTCTCTTTTCCAAAGGTGTGAAATTCAGATGTTAACTTGAATCAAAAAAACATATATCCATCCATAAAAATGTCAAGGATGAATTCACTCCTGTTATAAGATCCAAGTAATGCTGAATTATTTATAGAATACATGTTATATCTCAACACAGCATAATGGTTAAATAACCTTTCCTAGATATATCAATAAAGTTTTCCAGCAATATTAGGGGAAAAAAAAAAAAGAGGGAGAGAGAGAGAGAGAAAATACAAGAAAGATTACAATTGGAAATTCAATAAGTGTAATGTATTGCCATTATAAAATTTAGACTAAAGTACCATATGATTTCATCTCCTTGCCAGAATAGAATACATAACCCTTTCTAGTTATTCAATAGTATCAGAACAAAAGGGAACAAGAAAGCAGAACATACTACACATATTCATTGTTTTCTTCTCTTGAAATATATTTCAAGAGAAGCAGTAACTTATTCTAAAGGTATAAGGAAACTCTTCACACACTGAAAGCCATTTAAGAAATATAAAGGTAGCAAAATCAGGTATTCGTAAATAACAATATTCTAGGAATTAGATTCCCACAGAGCATCATTAAAGTTCTGTTATGAAGTCCTCTCCATCCCCAATGCAAAAGACAGCCACCCACAGTTTTACTGCATGATCCTACATGACTTTTCCTTGGGGTCAATTCCTCCTTCAACAAGCCACTGATTGCGATGCTCTGAAATAATCACTGTCTTTCCTCATGGAGGATCTCTTCACAGGTATATTTACATCATATGTGCACAGTTTCTTCAATTAACTAGAGCTTGGGGCTAATATCTTTTGCTTCCAAAAATCGTTAGGAATGTTCTTTAACATCACTGTTATTTGCTGTAGTATTGGAATTATGGGCTAATATCAAGAATGCAAATAAAAAAAGTGGCACTGTCATTATGAGAATATACTTACATTTGCTTTTAACTTTCTTGAAATTTTCTTCAAATTTTAAAATAAGTTCAGCACTTGGTAGAGTATTAAATATTCAGGTGATTTTACTAAACAAGGAAGACTACCAGAAAACTTATCTAAAATAATTGTGTATAATTAGTATACACTTATACTACATTCAGAAACATTTTTCAGGGTGATCATTTCAAAGAATTTGGAACAAATTACTGGAATTTAACATCCCCATTAATAAATCAGATTCTAAAAAAAAGTATTTGATTGAACACTGTAATTATTGTCAGAATGAATACTTTTCAGATATTATTTCTTTCCTAAGCTTCATATTAGATTAAAAATATTACAAAAGGCACAGTACATGTAAGAACAATACATATATATGTGGGAGTCTGCAGAGCCCGGGACAAACTCGGGGTCATTGAAATGTAAAACTCCGGGTCGTTAGGACRTTTTGAATTCATTGGATGAAGGTGTTTGGGGCTCACAAGGACTGGTTGGAGGCAGCTCAGGGAGCTCATGGTTCCCATGTGAGCACCTCATGGAGAGGGGGTGGGGGTGCTTTATGAGCCCCTCATGGGAGGAGGCAGGGCTTGTTTGTACAAGGGTATATAAGCCGCGGTGTGGCTTCAAGAAAGGTCTTTGTTTCACCATCTCGGAGCCCCCTGCTCCTCAATACACCCACATATATAAAACAATGCAGAGGAGAGAAGCCAAGGTAATATGTAGGCTGTGCATTTATCAAACAAAAGCTAACGACAATTAATCAGAAACATAGACCCCACATTGGTGTGGAATAAACCTCATTCCAAAGGGCAATTTATTCCACCCAAATGTGTCTGAAAAAAATTACCTATGTGCTGAAATAATTTGATATTTCCTTACTCAATATGGAGAGAATCAAAATAACTGGTGTTGATACCCGACTTCCAGGTAACTGCAGTAGCTGGGATCACACCTAGAATTGCTACATTCTACAGTCTCATGACCAGGATACATTCAAAAACAAACAAAACAAAAAAGTAAACTTCCATATGTGATGTCTCTGAGGCCTCYCACACATGTATAGTTATATATTAAGGATAACTTAGGAGAAAGAAGATTAAGATGCCAATGCACATCTTAAGGATTCTCTACATTTTTGAAAAACTCATTACTATGAATTATACAATACATKAATATATATTTGTATTCATGTATTTGTATGTACACCTCAGTGAATACCCACTTCAGCATTACAAAAAAGTAACACCTATAAAGAATATCAAAACTACTATCACTAGCTGTGAATAAAAAAACCCAGAAAATAGAAAGTCTAATTTATGTGGAGAGAGAAATGTAGATAAATAAACAGCACTCAAAAGCTACAGGAAAATATTTTTTTTATCTTCAGGCAAAGGTATGATACACCAGTATTTACACTTATAACTTGACTTGGACTATATATCTGCCAAGGGAAGCTTATTCATGCCTTAGATGATTGTTGGATCTTACTCAGACCTTGGCTTTGTGCATCCAAAGCACACATTCATGCTCTCACTTGAAAACAAGCAAGTGATCAACATATGAGCCTTGACTGTATTTCTCTTTCGCACTAACACAAGGAATGCTGTACTATTTAAGTCCAAAGCAGTGGGAAATTAGTGGTCATCCAGGAGAAGGCAAGCAAAGATTGTACCCCAAATGCTGCCTTAGAGTCACAATGCTCTGGTAATTGTAAAGGTACTGCTTAATTTTAGAATCGAATACTTCTTTGCTCCCCTACAGCGTATTTCCCTTTTGCAATGAGACAAACTAAGATCTAACACTCAGATGAGACAAACTAAGATCTAACACAAACTAGATTCTAACACTAAGATAACACTCAGACTGTGTATCTTTTTGACATGTCAAGCTGCTTTATTTGTTCATTTATTCTTCAAGAGAAAGAATAAATGAAAGAATAAATAAATATTATAAAGAATAAATATATTCTTCTGAGCTGCATTAATGAAAATTGAATGAGCTAGAGGAAGTAAAAATATACCTAATGATCAGAGAAAATGGGAAGAATCTACCATTAGGATTTAAAAGTTACAATTTAACACTGTTAACTAACTTGATGTCAGCTCAGTAATGAGTGGCACACATGGCAAATATGAGTCCTGTGACAAGAGATGATGACATATAGAAACATAGGATAGACACAAGTCATTTTTATATCTTCATTMTAGAACATCTATATACATTAAAGCTGGAATTTTCTGTTCATCATTTTTATTTTAATGTGCAAAATTCAGATGACATGCACTGAGATACTAGAAAACAGGTGTTTTCCAGGCTTCTAGTTATTAAATGAAAGAGAAAGAGACATTTCAGTCTGACTTGAAAAAGCTCTCATTTGGTATTCTGAAGAATGCTTCAGTAGTTTAAATCAACAGAATCCAATTTTGAGAATCATCCATTCCTAATTAAAGTTTTACTAAACAATAATGTGCCTGCAGAGRTGTCTTCTTGTCGATATTAACCGTGGTTCACCTTTGCCTGATTTAATTGTATGATCATGCAGACGAAGATTAACATCTCTTTTCTTCTAGAGCATGATTCAGTCCAGATTCTCTATATTATTTTTCATTAGAACCACAGGTATTTTCAAAATCAGAAGACTAAATAATTAATCAATGAAAGAGCTGAAAATATGAAAAACTAATAACCCAGGGGTTTGTGTGAGAATTGGAGCTCCTGCATGATGGAATGCATGTGTGGCAACAATTTATGGGTTTATTTAGACTTCACCTTTACAAGTATTCCAAATGAATGTCTATAGCCATTTTAAAGGTCAACAGAATTGTGTATACAGATTTTTTATGTACCAATCTGAATTATTTTTAAGGTTGCACCTGGTGTGAATGACTTCTGAATCATTCCTTGATCTTTACTGAAATAGATCAGTTAGCAAAAAAAGTGCATTTCTCAAAAGTCCCATCTAATATATGGAGATTGCCATCTTTCTGGAAAGGTTACAAGACACCTGATCATGTTAATCCTTCCATATACAAAGTTTTTTAATTCACAGCAAAGCAAACAACATTTTCCCTATTCTGAGTCACCAGACAGTGCCAGTACTCTGTAGCTTTTGCTTTTTAACCAACACACATTACAAAACTAGATGCAATAGAAGTATTTTATCGAGAAGTACTGTAATGAAAAGGAGTAAAAAGGAGCTCACAACTATTAGAAAAAGAGACTGAGGTAAATATGAAATTATAATCTTAAAATTATAGTGAGGTCAGGCCAACAGCTTTACACATGTCAGCATTATAAACTGATGCGTGATTCATGTGATTTATTTGACATGATACGGAGAGATTGATCATCAGACTTAATTCTGCATCAAWTTTTTTTATTTATTCTGGCAACTCACAGCAGAAGTGTTCCCACGTACGAATAGTCCATGCTCCAAAGGAAGTATCCCAGAGTTAGCTGCAAAGGCTGAAGGCTCTTGAGGTATCATCTTTCTAGCATTCTGGAAAGGGTGCCTCAGGGATACTTCAAAGTATAATCCAGGGCCAAAAATATATGACCATCCAAGAAGTCAATAGTCAACAAACTTGACTTCCTTCTTCTAAAAATCATCCCTAASTAATATTGTCAGGTTTAAGTTTTTCCAAGTAAAAGAGTGACAGAGACACAATTTAAATGGATATTATTTTAACATCCATTTTTTAATGCCTTGGTGAGGTAGCAGGGTTAGTTTATGTATGCATAATCTCAGATAGGAGACCACTTTCTCTGAGGTATTGCACAAGGTCTTGTTGTTGTTGTTATTTCTAGAAACATGAGAAATCCTCTCTCCCTGCTCTTTGCAGGTTACYATAGCGGTTAGACAACGGCAACAGAAGTTCACAAACAGAGGGCAGCGGAGAAGAGTTTTGTTTCCCCCAGTTAACTCTGCCACAATGGCTGCCTTGATACCAGGAGAACAAAAAACACAATGGCTCCAGTCTAAGCCATGTCCCACCATCATTCCAAAAGACAAATTATTACCTAGGTCCTTTTGTCAACTATAGCCTCTTAAACAAAGCCTGCGTGTGCTCCATGGATGCGCCAGCAATCATTTCCAACAGGGTCTCTGAATATGGCCATACTCGGTGGATAAGAGAGATCAGTTGTACATACATGTATCGTAACATGACCACAAGCCTCAGAGGACTGTCCCTGGCTTGTTTTAGTCGTTTTGTATGTTTTTGTTTTTATTTTTGTTTTGTTGTGAGTTTTACCAGCTTGGCAATTTGATCCAGTGAACCCAATAGTCTCTTTGTGGCAATGACATACAGAAGTTGTTTAGGGAAAACATTTAAGAAATAGTGATGGCATTTCCCTTGCTGTATCCTGCTGATTTCCAACAGTCAGCAACCTAGGGATTTTATGAGTCACCAACTCCATCCAGACACACTGATTTTAATAACTACTTCTTTCAACCGCTTCTAGCTGTCTCCGCCTTTGCATTTTCCATCCTTTCTAGGCYTAATTTTAGAGCAGTTTTCTTGGGCCAAAGCAGGAGTCTAAGCTAGCCTCTTCCAACTTCTGAAAGGAGCTACTGCAGCTATACATGCAGCATGTCAGCTCTGTGGGTGCAAATCGGCAGAATCCAGGAAATTAGGAATTAATTTCTTGAAAGATGCAAGTATCTGCCTGATTTGTTGGGCTTTGCTTTTAGAAAATTAAAGACTGGCTTCACATCTCCATGCAGAAGAAAAATGTTCAGTCTACAATAGTCTGTGCCTGACTTCCATCAGGCAAGAAATGTTCTGGATACTGGTGAGCAATGCTTGATTTTATTTACAGTAGTAATATCTCATTTCAAAATTTAAATGTAATCAGCATTGTTATCTCGAATGTTTTTTCATTTTTTTCTTTCTTTCTTTTTTTTTTTTTTTTCCTGAAGTTTCAGGAGATCTTCCCAAACATTCTCTTGTTGATAAACTTGTAGGTCTAAGAGAAAGTTTCCATATAAATAACGTCTTTGGAACTTGCTTGTTCTCTAGTTTAATAAACATTTCAATTTGCAGTTGAAAGTGTGACATCTGCCTGCACGAGAAATAGATATTTCCAAGTTCAGGAGCTGATGTGGCACAGAAGGGACCTTTTCAAATCAAAAAGTTTAGAGGAGGAAAGCAGACAAAATGTCTCCTGAATCTCTGAAAGGAGAAAGGAGGTTAGGAGTGAAAGAGAGGAGACTGATGAGAAGAAGGAAGGTCACATACTCTTACATCAATTACTCCATAAAGAAAAGAAACCCCATGTGAAAAATAAACTTGACTTTAGTTCAACCACATTTTACATTCAGGTAGCTTCTAATAGAGCTCAAGAGGTGGGGAAAAAATAAAAAAAGAAATAGATCTAGTACAGATGAAGTCCTACAACACCTTAGACATGAGCACTGCCAATAGCAAGTAACACTGCTGGCCGAGGCGTCCAGAGGTCTGTGTACTGGATTACCTGGACATGGCTTAAAACCCACCCCCAGTAGTATATATGCTACTACTTAAGAACCTATATTGAGGCCAAAATTAAGTTTTAAAAGCAAAGRCAAAAAATATGTCCTGCTAGTGTCTTAGTTTGTACATAAGTGGTTCTTCTATATGCATTAAACCTATTCTTTTTTTCCCACAACTGTTTTTATGGAGTTTTTCAAATATAGTGTCTCCTCTYATGTATATATACTACTCTTTGTCATATTTCCTGATGCAAAAGGAATCAAACTATAAGTACATTACTCACAGCAATTGTATTACTTMCAGCCTTTCTCTTCCTTGACACACAAGAAACAAATCTGTTACTAATTATAGACATAAAAGGATTTAGTATTATAGTACAAGATGAATATTAAATTACCTTTTGCCTTTTTTTATGTTATCTGGGTCAGGAAGGTTGATTGGGCTTATGGGCTAGGCTGTGAAACCTTTATTTCACTGGCAATTTCATTACTTTTTTAAAGGGTTTTTTTTAGTAAAGAAAAAATAATTCTACTTTTTTAAATTGATTTTGTTTCTAAATTAATTTTCCATCTCATCTGCTAAGGAAATGAAATGTGAAAACAGTTCTCTACTGTCTGTGAGAACATTAGTTGGGGAAAGTACTTTCAGACTTAGTCTAGCTGAAATTGTAGCCAGGCTACCTTTATCTATCAGGGAAAATGAAAAAAAAAATTTAAAAAGTGCAGAAATTATTCATCTTATTTTCTYATTAATGAAAAGGATTATAAATGCATTTTAAAAGGATGTGTTTCATTGCAGTCTGTCAGTGTCCAGCCTTAAAGTTACCCAGAAGGGTGTGTAGCATGTCCCTGCAATTTAGAAATATTGCATGATTTTTTGAGACATTGTAAATGTGTACCTCCTGTGCAACTAAGAGAACTGATCTAAGCACCACACCTGAAACAAGAAGACTCTGATTTTTGGTCTTGTATCAATTTCACCCTACTGTAGTTGCAAAGATGGAGGTAGAGTTACTTCAGAAGTATCTCTCTCTCTATATATATATCTCCAGTTGAACAGTAGAGCCCCAGCTGAACACTAGTAACACTGCATGACCTCATCCTCAAAATCTCAGATATTTCTTCTCTACTCTCTGATCAAAGTAACCTATTGCCTCTTGGTTTTTTTATATTACAATCTCTCTGTGACAGAGGCTATCTATTTATGACTATCTAGACAGGTTTTCTGGATAATTCTGTAAAGCTAATCTGAAATAATAATAATATTTGGAGATATCTAGACAAGGCAGCAGAAATTATTGAACCAAATCCCTTCCATGATCATGCTCTGTTACAAATTCCTTTAAAAAAAATGACATCAGCAGAATCCATTCACACTATTTTTGGTCATACAAATGATTTGCTATCAGTCAAAAGCTGGTAGCAATGTAATCCATAGGATCATTTTGCAGTTTCTTCATATACCGATAATGTATCCAGGCAGTCCATTTCAATCAGAGAATGGCAAGTTTCATTATCATTCAGCATTCTTTATGCAGCTTGCTTTGGCTGACCATCAAACCATACTTACTGCTACATGCACTTTCATCTGAGTAAACTCACAAGCACTACAGAAGGAAACACTGGTATGTCTCACAAGCCACCCAAATTAGTGGATGCCTGCTTTAGTATTTGGCTGCAGTAACAAGTACTTTCATTTTTCAGAATATCATTCTAAAAAGCAGGACTTCTGTCAGATACCCCTGAACAGATTAAGGAAAACAAATGTTAAACAATGGAATTCAAGATTTTGTGTATTTGGTCTCATTTTGAACCTCTCAAGCCTGAGACAGGAGTCTAGAGATTAGGTCCCTTGTTAGGGACAGAGGATGGATAAGTTCAAGGCAAAGAACTCCAGACAGGACTAGGAAATGGGCCTGCCAAATACAGATTTGCTCTRCATGAAAAAGTGCAATTGTGGATGCTAGCAGGAAGTAGATAATTGAGTATATGCTTGCAGGGCTGAAAGTCAGAAAATGAAATATTGAACTCTCAAGCAGAAGAATGCTTTTTGCTAACTGCAACCAGAATGGACTGGCTGTAATTTTTGATAACACCTGAACTGAAGTGGCATGTCCTGAATCCTTTGATTAATAAGACATGTGAGTTAAACCACCAGATAGGAGACTTGTCACGTGTCGTGCATCTGCACATAGATGATTTAGGAAAAACAGTGGCTTGGAGGTACAGAAATATGATCTGGTGCCAAAAAGAAGGTTTTCTGAAAAGAAAAAGTGGTCTAAGATAGAAGAAGGAGTCTTGGATAGGAGACAATGAAGATTCTGGCTGGAGAAAAGATCCTAGAAGTTGAGGAAGATGCTGGAGATCAAAGATCCATGGAGAGGTATGCTGAGGGAACATCCAGGAAAGTTGGCTACTAATGTCCAAATCATGAAACTGARAGAAGTCACACAGCAGGAACTAGTAGGACTTTCTGCCTGTCTCAGACTTGAAGCTGCTTGCCTATGGGAAATGGAAATTGGCACCTGGCGAACGTAGCGTTGTAGGGATGTGAGCATGTAAGCGTGGCAAGTAATCTGGGAGGGCTCTAGTTTGTTAGATTTTAAATAAACTCTGTTTACTATGGACTGTGGTTCATTCTGACCTGCCCATGACACCTCTCTGCCAGGCTGCTGTTTACTTGCATTCCTCCACYCACTCTCTCCCTCCTCCCAGTTCAGCTAAATTCTGTATGAAAAGGGTCTATTTCAAGAACCTAAGAGAAAATAGTTTGACAGAAAAAAATTCCAACTATTTCTAATAGATAGTGAATCATTGCGAGAATTCTTTTATTTCCAAACTGAAGGAGAGAAAGGRAGTTGCATTGCATTAACGGCTGTTACTTTCTTGGATCTATAACTTGCTCACTAATTGTTTCCAAGGAACTCTAGATGGCTGTGACAATGGCAGCACTTATTTCTCATGAGCTTTAGAACTCTTAACTTCATTGTTTCAATATAATAGATTTATGTTCTTCAGAAAGGTCATACAATACAGCCTGTAAGTGATCACCTTTCAGGTGTTGCAGTTGCTTTTATTTTCCCCTTTATGATCGAAGTGCACAAATGATGKCAAGGGGAAACAGTCTGTTCAAACTGTTAAATAAAATTAGCTAACCTGACACTTCAAGGATGTACAAGAATCCAGGAGGGAAAGAAAGATGATAAGGCRGTAAAATTGGCACTTGTTAATCTGGAATAGGTCTTACCCAATACAAGGAAGAATTCTTAAGAGTTTGTTGTTGTTGATGTCATTATTGTTGTTTTGTGGGGAAAAAAAATAGAATGAGTCCAAATAAAATGGTCTGATTTAACTGTAGCATTCATTCCAAGTGAACATTTTCTTGGAATTACATAGTTGGAATTACATAGTAGTATTGCTGAATTTTAATTGACAAGATGACCAGATCCTTAATTATAGCAACAATCACAAAACAGAATATATTGAAAATTCTGAAATAAACCTTTACCATAATGTGCAATGTTGTGTATCCTGATTTGCCATAAAATGAAATTTTGTGGACATTAATATTTTTGTGAAGTGCACATGCAGGTCTTTTTTTGGCCAGCTCTGTATTGAATTAACTCTCTGGAGGCTTAAGTTAGTTAGACAAAAAATTGAAGAATAGAATTTTCACCAAAATGTTTTTCAGACATCTCTTTTTTTTAATTTATTTCCATAGATAAGGGTTTAATGTTCTTTCCCYGCTTCCTCTCACTCAGCCAAGTGGCCTGGTCAGAGGTTTCAGAAGCAGGGCCGCACTCAGACTCCTCACTGCCCATTAATACAGAACATGTGTAAGAAGTTGGAGCTGGATAAAACCACTGGTAGTTGCAGGAATGGATACTATGTCYCACCTCCGAGTGGGATGGTCACCTGTTGGGATTTGCAAATCCCAACCTCTTTTGGGATTTGCATAGCTGAGTCTTCAATACCTCCACAGGTAAACTCAAGGTAACCTGTTCCCGTGCTGCACTCTTTTTCCTAATGTCATACAAGAAACTCCCAGTCCAGTTCACAACTCTTGCCCCATGTTTTATCATCTGTCACTATGGCAAAGAGTTTGGCTCAGCAGTCTTTGTAATTCTGCATAGCTACTCACCTCTTAGCCTCCTCTTCACCAAACAAACTGAGCTGCATCAACCTCTCCATCTAACTTATGTGGCTTTTGACAACCTTAGCAGCTCTCCACTGCACTACAGTTTCTCAGTCTCCCACTTGAACTGCCTGGCCAAAATTACAGAGGGTTACAGATGCACCCACACTAGTGACACCCACAGATGCACCCACACAGAGCAGAAGGGAGAATATTTTCCCTTGGGCTGCTGGTTGTGTTCCTGCTCCCCCTCGCAAAAGCCCAGCACACACTTCACAAGGACGAGAGGCAATGGGTGCAAACTGAAACACAGGAAGTTCRTRTTTGAGCATGAGAAAAACCTTTTTGCTGTGAAGGTGACTGAGCACAAGAAAGCTACRTCTTTTCCTGCATCACTCCAAATTACACAGATTTGTTATCCAAAACAGATTGCAAATCTATGGGCAACTTGGTTGGAATTAGTGTATTTTAACTTAAGCATTTTCTAGGAGAGTGGTGGACGGACTTATATTTTCCTCTTAGCCTTTCTCGGAATGAATTAGAGTATAATTAGTGTGTATTAACTGAGAAGAATTTTTCAGAGCCAATTAGAAGYTGACACTTCTCTTCCATTCCTTTAACTTTAAATTTAGCTTTCGTGTTACTGATTTAGAGATTTGCCTTCAAGGGCCCACTTGAATCATGTGTCCAGGAAACGATCCAAGAAAGTGATGCACACTCATTTTCATGTGTTCTAACATCTATTACTCTTGTTACACACAACACAACAAAATCCCTTCCTCCTCACATCATTTTCAGTCATTTCACTGGCAGGCTAAATCTATTTAAGACTTGGCCTTTGCATTTTGATTTTCAACTGTTCTCTGAAGACTGCTTTTCCTCTGAAGAACTGAAGTACTTACATTACCTTTTCTAGTTCTTACAGCCACTTTAAAAACACTTTGAAATGTAATAGTTCGTAATTATGTGCATTTTTTTTTTTGCAGATGTCCCACACTTCACCAAAATTAAAACTATTTTTGGAGGGGGTTTTTATTCAGTAGTCCAATAAAGGATGGTCCCTATAGCTCCAATTTAACAATTGTCTATCCCAGACAATTTGTCCATTTCAAGAAAATCCTTGTAAACATTTTTCTTGTGTCTCCAAGTAATTAAAATATGCATGTATGAATTAGACTTCACTGAATAATAAAATAATGAATCTGAAATCACTATTGCTATTTTATTATATATCTTTTCACTTTTAATGAGGTAGCTTTACACATAGATAGCTGTCCATTAATGAAATGCAGACTCTAAGCATGATTTTGTTACCCAATACATAGATGTCATAATGGATTCTATCAAACAGGAAAACATCTCCTSCCAACCATGTTTCTTTTCTGTCTCCTCTAAATGATGCTCCAGACAGGTTATTTTCAACCACCTCTGCAACAGTTTTTCTCCTGAACCGTTTAGAAACTCTGTGATTACAAGGAGAAGGTTTCACACTTAAATCTAAAGTTTTTCAGGCTCCACAGGGTCTTGAGTGGCTGGAAACCATTGGCTATATACAATATACAATATACAATAAAAGATATTAGATGCCTTTGGTCAATAGAACAGTCAGATGGAATCCTTAGAGGTGGATAATATGGATAAATAGATGAACAATCTACTTGGCAGTTTCTGGATCCTAAATCAGCATCTGAAAATTGAGATAGGTAGGACATTTTGCCAAAAAAAAAATCTTTCTTATACATAGTATACTGACACAAGAAACTGCTAAGAAAACTAACTGGAAAGGTTTTAGRAACATTCCATTAATTTGTCAGTTACCTTCCAGGAAAATACTAGATTTAATAAAAATATCCACCAGCAGAAAGTCTTCCTACTTAGATTTGTACTTTGGCATTCTGAGAGGTTTGATGTACTGTAAAAGGAATAAGTGAAGTATATTTATCTAACACTGGTAAATTAAAGAAAGCAAGGAATCTAATTTAATGCAACCAGAAGCATGGTCCTGCAAGGTCCAGGAAATCAACCAGAACTTGAAGGAGACAGAGGAGAAACTTGTAAGGTCTCAGATGAATACATTAGTTAGGGATGCAAGTCTCTTTTTTCATTAAGTGAACACATTTATCATATTTGTAGCAAAACTGKTTTTTTACCCTGAAATCAGAACAACCAACCTCTTCGAGCCTGCTCCATTGAAATGCTTCTTCCTCACTTTATTCAGTGGATCATAAATGGGCTGGCAGAGAGAGACTCGTGAGAACTTCTTTCTTACTTCTTATAAAATTCTCAGCCCMCACATTTAAGAATGTCTCTGTGTTTAAGAATGTCTCTGTTCTTTCTTGCTTGCTAAGGCCTCATTCACCATGAAATCAAATCCAGTGTGCAAAGATAGACAGATCTGGATTCTATAATACTGATATTTTCCAGAGTTGACCTCCTCTCTTTTCACTATTCCTTCTTTTCTTCTTCAGTAACACATGCCTCCCAAACAAGTAGTTCTGTGCTCTAGCAGAACAAAGCAGAACAAATAGGAAATACAAGAATGATGTAAAGCTTTGGTGAAAATAAATAAAAAAGTTATATATATATATATATGTATATATATGTATATATATATAAAGGCTGAAAATGGATTGAGTGCAAAATATTTCACTTGAAATGCCTTGTGTTTGAAAACTTTCTTGAATCCTGCTTGCCCACAACAGCACTGGGACTGGGGTTCCATTCCTAGAAAAAGTGAATGGAAATGRGTGACACAGAGGCGAGGTTCACACAGACCACGTGAATCATTCACAGATTTTCCCAAAGCACTKTCTCTCCTGATGCCTTCCTGCTGATAGGTGTTGGCCAGCGCACAGGAACTGTCTTCAACACAGCTTTACTTGGATTCAGTATTTCCAGAGGGATGTCTACATGCAGATGTGTCAACTTTCATTTSTACATATTTCCTACGTCATGTATTGGTAGCAATTTGTCCAGGCCTCCCTCTCCTTCCTTGCCACCGAGCCCTCTAGGGCTGCTTTATGGGTACTGGCATTACACTATACCTATGTTGTAGAAAGATGCAGTGTCCCAGAGTCTGGATTTTGAATGTTCACTGAACTTACAATACTTAACCCAATCATTTTCTGTTCCATATGTGCTAGTAATGCAAGAATTAGTGTAGGCAGCCATAACCATCTACCAAGGATACTTGAGAAGCCTTTGAAATATTTAAAGGAAAAATATAAGCATATCTTGAGAAATYCAATCTGGCTGACTTAAGGGGAAAAATTCAAGTCATATGCAATGCTAGTATTAACTGTATATCAAAGAAATGTGTATAAAATAATTAAAACTCAATTAAGGAATCAAGTCATCTTCTAAACAAATTGCTGGTTTTTAAGATTCCTGCTAGAAATTCATTACAGGTTGTTAGAAATTAATTGATGTCACTTATTATTGATATGTAATTAAGTTCAAAAAGTAACTTTTGCTTCCAGCAGAAAGCTWTCCCAATTATTTTAAGACACTTAATCAGGTAGAGGAACCACAAAGGCATTCCTGTCCCTCCCTTGACAAGCAGCAATCTATATTGTTTTAGTTTGACAGGCAGTRGTTTATATCTACATAAATCTAAGCCAATTACTTATCTTATCTTCTACATTATAAAATCATGCATTTAGTTGTATGATTTCTCCCAATAAAAACTCAATCAAACTAAATTACAGGATGGAAATAGATGCATAGAGCAGGATAGGTAAGCATAAGTTTTAAAACAAATACCAGGCAATTTGTATTAAGATTGAAATAACAGACTAAGCTGAACACTAAACTACCTAGTATCAGCCCTTTTTACWTTTTGAAATGGAGAAAAATGTGCTGATAACCAGTACACTTGTAAAATCTTCCCTTTTTCTAATTCCAAAGGCTTCTTTGAAAACTATTGCCAAAATCCCTTTTTGATCATGAGTGAAATTCAGTGCTGTATAAAGGGAAAGCACAAGGGCTAGAATCTAAGCTTCAAACCAACCTTATCCCATTTCATTGAATAAAAGTAATTTTCAGTGTCTGAGCACAACCAACTGAGATCATACTGATTTTGCCATTGACCTAATGGATGGGTAAATGGTCTTTTAATACAACTGCCTTGTTATTGTAATGTCCAAGTTATAGAACAAAACTAGCATGCTCAACTGTCTTGTTGCCTTAAAGGTCAACTCAAAAACACTCTGAAATGGTGAGAAAAACATGAATTAGATTTCAGCTGATAGATGTGAGTTCAAAACTAGGGAGTTAACTTGACTGAGTAAATGAAAAGATAATTATTTCTCAGATGGTCTGTGTATGAATTAACCTTGATATGAAATGAAAGACAGATGCCTRAATTTACAGGAGGTAGAAGAGCAGTTTCAAGATATTCAGCTCTTGTGCCCGACTGTTCAAATATCTATTGTTCAGCTGAGGCATTCTCCCTCCCAAAGGAAAAAGTCTTTTTTTTTTTTTTAGATCCTTTTCTACACTAAAGCAATGAGAGCTTTCAGCACAGAAACTGCCATCAAAAGCTATGACTGCTAAGATCCATTTGTTTTACTTGCTTCAAACTTGCATTGCATGAAAATGAGAAGGCTAGAGGCAGAGAATGAGAAGGCAGAGGTTTACCAGGTTTCATATTTGTTCTGCAGCAAAAGATTCAAAGAACAGACTGTGAGCATATTACAGACTGCAGCACTGTCAAGTCCTGTCTTGTGGAATCATTCTCTGCCCACTGAATTACCCAGTAAAACCTTTTTTCCTATCACTCACCCCTCTCTTCCACCTCAAAAATCCATATTCATCTCCTATAGATCAAGGCTGCACTGTTAAGAGTAGACTGAGGTTTGACATTCAGTCTAGGTCAGCAGGATTATCTGTGCTGCAATATGCTCAAATTTAATTTACCATATTATCCTCGAAGGAAGACTTTTAAACCACAGTCCACCTCCTTTTCTTCCAAACAGTTGATTTTCTGAACCTCTCATATTTCTGCCATATCATTTTTGAAGGTTTGGGCCCCGAGGAAAATTAATTTCCTAATCTAGATATTTTTTTTTTCCATGGAGGGAAATATATCTTTCCAGATAGATTTTAAATATTTGTCYTCTGTCTTTCTAGCACGAGTAAGAGCAAGACAAGTTTTATAGATTTTTCAGGTCACTCCTTCAGAGAATAATCCTGTAACAAAGTCAACAGCTCACTTTTATAGAAAGCCTYGTCCAGATTATCAGCACAGTGAACCACACACCATTGCTACTGAGCACATCAGCATAAGTCAATAATCTTCTGAGCAACGATTCACTCCTCCAGGTTACTACTGTTGTGGACTGTGAGTTTTGATTATTCCTGCACTTGATGAGCTAAACACTCAAATTCCAGCAGCATTAGTATTTCCATCACTAATTTTTTCACTTTCTACAATGCAAATAAAAGTACATTTCCTTTCTAAATCTCTTTATTTCCTTTYCTAAATACTAAGTCAACCTAGCAAGCCTGATAAAGTCTATAAAGTCAAGGAYAGTTTGCTACTGCCACCCACAAAAAGTTAAAATTTGGTCTCTTCAGATTTCCTGTGTTCACTCTTCAGTGCTACTGAAGAATAGTTTTTAAGAGAGTAACAAACACCACAAAATTTTTGCAACTAGATGGACAATATGGAAATTAATTTCCATATTTTATATGGTATAATTTCTTCCAGTATAATATTAATGTTGGGTCTAGTTCTATTAACGCCAAAATAAAAGGATAACTCAAAAAAGAACAGGAGGGATCATGTGAAGTTGTATAGTGAAAAGTTAAGTGAAATCACTTCAGTTTATTTGAGGAAAGCTTAGAATCTGACCAGTACCAATTTAAAAATATCAATGCTAGGATTTAGCAAAAACTAAGACAAAATGATCTAATGAAATCTAATGAAAGAAATGGAACATAGAAAACTGYAGATTAAAAAGAAATAATCTTTGGCAGAAAAGGTAGCCTTTAGAAAAATTTAGAAGAGTTTGCACGTGATATTGCAGACTTGGTATCTTCTGATATCTTCAACTAAGAAAAAATAAAAGGATATTATCTAACATATGGATTTTCGTTCAAGCAGAAGTTACAAGCTACAAAAAATACTGTATGCCAATTTCATGGAAAAAGATAGTATCTAAGACGATGATAACACCTTACTGGCCCTCACAGGCTACTCTAATTTGATTGTTCTTGGCGCTCCTCTCTGATCACGTAGTGAGATCCAAAATAATATTTTGGCAYATGCAATATAATTTAAAAGGAATTTAAGAATTAAATTTGTGACACTTCAGAAAACTAGCCATAACGACTAAATTTTCTCAAGAAAAAAGTGATCTTCTGCATACCTAACAAACTTAGCATCTTTTCTGTCCCCTAGCATGTATACGTCCCCAAATAGGATCCAGTAGATAGATAGGTAACATGCAGTGTTGGCATTAAGTACAACATAAAGTATAGCAGTTGTTGTTACTTACTTAAAAAAAAAAAAAAAAAAAGAAAAGGCAGGAGAACAAGCCTGGTGGTGACCTTTTATGTAGTGTGATGAGATAACTTATCCAGCAAAAAAAAAAAAAAAAAAAGAAAAGGCAGGAGAACAAGCCTGGTGGTGACCTTTTATGTAGTGTGATGAGATAACTTATCCAGCAAGTGGGAGTTCTGGGTTTTCCCCACTTAGCTATTGAATAGAGGTGTGCATGTGAACTTTAAAACAAAAAGTCTCTAATAGCTCTTAGCTGAGGCTTTTGAGAGAACAATGACAAGAAATTAAAACAGTGGGAGGAAAAGATATTTATATCTGAATGAAATAGATTGCTTCTTTTCCTGCTCCATGACTTCATCATGCTGGGCTGAAATAGTCTTCACATCAAAAACATGATAAGCGAAAGTGGCTGACACTGGGAGAGTAGCAGAGTGCAAGAGATATGAGCACTGATTGATTAGGCAGTTGGCATCTGTCGCTGTGCTCCGAATGCGGGATGGAGATGTGCACCTTCGGCACAGCCAAGCGCCGCGCTTGCCGGCGCTGCAAGTGCTCCCCAATGCTCTCCACAGCCCTGATAGCCCAGCTGAGGCACTGCAGCTAATGCCTTGGTGGTGAGAAGGGTCCAGAGAAGGGGGAGGACACATAAGAAAACCCAATATTCCATTTTAAAGGGGAAACTCTCTGATATTTTACCTTTACTCTTGTTTCCCTCTCTTTCCATCTGATTGCTCCGCCGTACATGCAAGGAAATCTTGCAGCCTCCAGAAACTACTGTTTACACTCAAGATTCAGAATTCTAGCTATAAGACACTGTGACAGTCAGCTAAAGTGAAGTAGTGCCAGTACTTTTTAGTTTCACATATACGTGTCTATATATAAACATATGACTCAAACTCTGAATCTCAGAACCAGCAGCACGGCATTTGTGATATTTATAGAATCAATGCACTAACCTGGATTTAACAGTCAAAGGAAAGATCAGTATCGTTTGTTTTTCAAATAATACAGTCAATTCTGCTTGTCTGGGGTGGTTTTGGAAGGAAGTTATCATATAGTTTTAATGGAAATTTGCTGTGTCAATTCTCTGTTGTCCTTAGCGATGGAAGTCTGAAACTGCTATCTGTGTTGAATTTATTTACTCCCTGTAATAAGTACTTTATATTTTGACTTGATGTCCACAAAATGGCAGAAATTATATCCCTACACCCTTATTTAAACCAATATTGCCCTTGACAAGAGACAGCTAAGAACAACTGATACATCTGTGAGTGTCTGAAAACAAAAAATACAGATACTAGTAATTCCCAATATCCAACACAGTGTATCTTGTTACAGCTAGAATAAACCAGATAAGAAAATAAAGGCAAAAGATGTGCTCTCAGTAAATGAGTATCCATCCAGTTTCACATCCAGTTTCACTCTCTCTCCTTACTCAATTATCATACAGCTCTACTCACTACTTATTGCACATCATGTTAGTGCAGAAAACTATTTACTTCTGTTTTTTTCTGCAATGATCTTGGCAAATAATCTCAGATTTGCATCTTGAAAAAAGGTCAAATGCATTTGCTCTTTCTGGGGACAATGTGACATTGGCCTACCTTTTTTCTGGATGCTACCTTAGCTGCTATACATGTCACATTAGAAGCACTCTTTTCTCTCACACATGCAAAGCTACACTGCTACCTCACACATAATTTCAGTACTTTGCCATCTATAGTTGGTGAAATAAACCCCGTGCTAGTGCAACATSTAGTCACTCAGGTCAAACAAGTGATTAAAACACTGACTAATGAAGCAAGCACTGAAACCAGGCCAGCTCCGTAAGGGAAACAGGCAGTGCCTTCATTCTGGAAGATGAAGGGGAACSCTGGCAGGCGCTGAGGATGCCCTCAAACACCCAGCTCCTTGGAAGCCCTTGCTCTTGAGGTCTTTGGATATTTTTAAGTCCTCAAAGCTGGGATGTCTACCAGGCATGCTTGGAAGGAGTCTCACCCTTTTGCTCTTCCAGACTGCTAACTTTTGAAAAAGTAGTACTCAGGTGCACACATGCCTTTAAGAGTCCAGTTGAAGGTTGCAAAGCCCATCAGAGCAGTCAACTCTTTATTTTCTTTTTCTAAACCTAGACTATGGCTGGTGAATCAGAGTACTGGTCCTCTGATTAACCAAACTATGGAACAGGCCTGCTAGTTTCTTCTTTTCATTCTCTTGGAAGGTTTTTTACAGCTGTGGTGTTGGTCTAGTCTTAGAGCAGACCTGAATGAGGGGAACATTTAGAGAAATCATAATATAAATATTTTTGGATCTCAGTTCTGTATCAATAGGTAATTCTACAGTACTCCTATAAAAATTACACATCTTTCTATAAAAAGGGTACATATATACTTTTTTTGCTTTACACAAGACTGAGATTCGGAGTCAAATCTTAGAGTGTCAAAAGTATCATTAATTCTGCATGCTCAGTTTGAGAAGGCTGAGATGAAGATAATGAAGATAATGACGTAATGAAGATAATTTTAAACTACTTCATACACATAAAAAAGCATTTTCACTGCAAGCAGAGGCAGTTGGCCAGCACTTCCATAAGTCACATACCAGGTATGTGAAGGTATATACCGCAAAAAATGAAAAACATAATATTAGGAAGCATCTGCAAAGTCAGTTGGCCCACCATTGCACAGAAACACTGTGGAATAAACAGGAACAGAATATTACTACTGGTGAAAACAGGCTACTGTTTTCACCATGAAATTAACCTTCTGATTTGCAGTGTTAGGAGGCTGGGAGACATGTTTCAATATAGAAAATTTGGCAGAAAATACAGCCTTGGAGTGAAGAGAATAAGAGATTAAGACAGAAGAGATGAACAGGAGAAAACCAATATATACCTCCACACCATAAAAGTGTACAGCATCAAATGAAAGAAATAGTGATTTCAAACCTAAAACACTATAATCCATTTTTTTTAAAAGAGCAGTTTGTTTTTAAAATTCTCCTCTATAGGGAAAGAAATATATTTGGCATACCAATATGAAATAACTTTTTGGTTTGCTTTGCTTTTTCCATTTTAGAATATTAATTAATTTTTCAAAACTTTACTTTTTCAAACAGGAGGGAAAAAAAAAAAACAATGCCAAGGCTACAGTCACATTGCTTTACTCATCACACCTTGTTCAGTGTCTGCGACAAATGAGGTAAGAGCCCATAGACATCAAACTTTTTAGTTACAAACCTTTGATTCATCTCCAGAAATGTTTTTTTCTATACTCCCACATGAGACAAGAATTTCTGTGAATGAATACAGCATATGATTAAATAATCACAGACACTATTGTAATGCAAATAGCAGAAAGATATAAATAGGAGGAGGGAATTAATCATAAATAGATAATCTCAGACTGTTTTTAAGATCTTGATTGTTAGTGCAGTCCAGAAGGAGAAACACAACTTCTCAGAGAGCAGCACCACAGCATTGTGGCTATTTCAAGGACCAGGAGAGCAATAAAGTACAATAAAAAGTAGAATGCACTTGTGAAGTCTTTTTTTGTTTGTTTTTTTTTTCTTATTTGAAGAGCAATACCAAAGGAAGCAGATCCAAATGAAAGTTGGCCTGGGAGCAGCTCTGCATTGTAAGTTAAGTGAACAGGCAAAGAAACAAACTATTCCCCCTAAATTCTAAAGGAAGATCCTCACAATACCTCATGGAAAAGCTGATGGTTTCTTCTAGTGTATATTTTCATTTAATAGAGCATGAACCATCAAATTGTAGTTCCCATGACCTTTACTAGTATAAGATTACAACTTAAAAAATCCTTGCAAAGGGATCCCTTAGAACAAACTAGATCATATTTATTGTCGGTCTCTTCATCCATATTTATGTGCATAAACTGACTAAATTTGTAGCCATGAAGCTTATCTGAAAGATATGTGCTCACCACAGCAATAATGCTATGCTTATATGGTCTTTCTATGAAAAGCATCTCAAATAGCTTTATGTCAGGTAAACTCTTGGTACAAAATATGTAAGTCACTGAAATTATTCCTCTGTGTAACTGAAACATCATCTCAGCTGAAGAACCGAGTCTTTTGATGCTATACCAAAGACATAAAAGCTTTCATCTGCTTACCTGTGCAGGTTGACAGCAGTATGTAGAATGAATGAACTGAAATGGGCCTCAGATACACAGTAGGATTTTATTTAAATGACAGATAATTATCAGGTAATCATATTTGTTTGTTTGTTTGTTTGTTTGTTTTTTGCCCCTCTCAGCCTCCAAAACAGGAACTTCAAAATGTGATACAAATCCTATGTACCTCAATCTCATGCCTTATATGGATATATTCAATTAAAACTGCAACCCACACTGAAGAAAACTAAAATGCTAAAATCATCAAATTACTAGTTGCACTATATTTACCATTCTTTATGTCTTCTCTTCTGCTTTTCTCTGCTGTTGTAAAATACTTAATCAGTCACTACCATCTGCACAGAAAGTTTCATGACCTTTTTCTTTGAAGGCAGGAGTTGCATGGAGGAGAAGCAGCACCAAGCCGAAGAGCCACCGCTCTTCAAGGCAGTGGACATTTGCTCTTGCAGGGGCATGCAAGAAGGCCGGACAGGCCGTCCATCCCACCGACTCTACCGCTTCCTTCACTTCCTTCCAAATACGTAGACAGGCCAAAAGGGGGCTTCCTAGCTCCCATCGGTACTGTGATGTTCTTCCCGGGGCCAGATGTTTTACATGGACATGGTCTATGGGAATGCCCAGCAGCTGAAAGGAGGCCAGTTTCCTTAGTCACTCCATCTGCCTGGTCAGAGTGACATCACATAAACTTCTAGCATATGCACAAATTTGATGTAACTGGCCCAAGGAAGACATTCCTGTAGATACCCTTCACCACAAAAACTAGGCAGAGGACCTTGGTGTCAGCCCCATTGCAATGCCTACAGCAGCAATTCACCTCATTGTACTTTTCTAATATAGGGAATTAGGAATAGCACACAGAGAATACTAGATCTTTAATTTAATAGGCATCATAAAGGTTTGTGTTTACATCTTTTTCTATGCCTAGTAGAGAGGCAAATGAAGTTAATTTTTTTTTTTTGTGCTATTCCTTCCAGTATGGATCCACTCATAAGAATTCGTGTCACATTCTTTAAAATCCAGCTCTACTTTAAAGTTTTACATAGTATTTAAGATATGCGGTACAGTTCAAATATCTTGAGTTAACATTACACACACATCTTTTCCAGCCATCTACTCATTAAAGTGTAGAGTGACAACAGATTTAGATACTCTTTGTGTATATTCGGGCAGATATATATCACGGACTTTAAGAAAGGTTATTTGAAACAGGATTGAACAACTTTGCAAAATGTAACAACTGCAAATAACTCTGTACTAACAAGATTAAGAAGAAAACCTAAGGGAAATGGTCACTATATTCATATATTTTCTACTTTCTGCTATATCAGGCATGGTTCAAAGAATTTATCAGAGAGAAATTACAGTTTGTAGACATATCTTTGTGTTTCATTGAAAGATTTGTCCAGAATTTTCCTAGTTTGTGCATTTTTTTTTAATTTCTAGCAATGTCTTGTGAGAACAAAATGYGTGTGGGAAGAATGGTGAGCTACCTATTACCACTAATAGATAATTTTTAAAGGATTAGCAGAGTGTCAGATGGAGAAACAAACATAGGATTCAAATACTTGAAGGGTCATTAAACAAAATTAAAGTTCCCATGCACACTTATACAATCATTTAGAATGATATAAATGCAGGATCATTGGTCCAGTCTGAATTATGATGTTAATAATTTGATAACTTCAGTAGCTTACCTGCTACCTAAATGTTCCTCTATTAAACAATACAGCTCCAAATCTGTGGACAAGTTTGGTAAATGTTTTATTTATATATTGATGTGTCAGCTCCAGCCTCCCTCATATCTTACCATGCAAATAAAGCATTTATCAAGCTCATAGAGGAGCTTGAGTGTTTGTTTTCTCTGAAATTATGCACTGTAGGTAAATAATGCTTGTGGAACCTTTGTCTAGTGTGTACTGTACATGTTGAAGGATAAAATTAACTTTACAGATCTGCCTGCATGACATCTGAGTTTATCTGTATTTTGCTCCATATGTGTGCCTGTATATGTGAGGCTATCCATGAGCCTGCCTCTCACACTATGCTCTTTCATACTGCTTTTATATTAGACAGTCAATGAAAGATCTTAGCAGGTGGAGGAGGATGTACTGTACCCTTTATACTGCTGGATTCAAGTGATGACAGGTTTGTACAAGTGAGAAAAGTCTTACTAACAATCTTAATGGCATAAATGAATGCATGGAAAACTCTTCCTTGCCTTCTAGATACTCATACCTTGAAATCTCTGGAGGTATTGCAATTCAATTCAACAACACACGGTATTTTAAATCTTGTTATGACCACTAACCCTGGACAAAATAGCTAAGAACTTTATCAGGATGGATGGTAACCTGGAATCGCAATCACAATTACAAATTTTTAGTGTTTTTATCAAATGCTCAATAGAAGCTCCCTGRAAGGTCAATGCTCCTAATGTCCTAGGCTGCTTCCCCTGCTCCAGCCCTGAGTGTTGGGCAGTCCATAGACAAATGTCTATGTCTTTTGTTTACTGTCTAGACCTTGCTAAAATGTTTAGGTGAAATATCAAAGAAAATGTGGGAGAGAAGCAGTGCTGATTGATCTGTTATCATCAGTTAGCAGGGCTGCACTGGGGTCTGCTTTATTTTCTTTCTGTAAACAACCATTTAGCGTTTTGGTTTTCAGGTCATTATCTCATTCTAAGGTCCTTTAAACTTTAATCTACAACAGTAAACTACAGATATCTATTGGGTCCAGAACTATGTACAAAAATGAAAGAACTGTCTTTAAATAGAATAAAATTAAGCCCTTTAAGTCTTTGATTTAAGGCTGAACAGTGAATTGTGATATTATTTTTGGCAAAGTAAACATGTAACAAGACAGACTGTAGCCATAGCTAGATCAAAAAATCAACCAAGACTTAACTTAGGACATAGTTAAAAGGATGCATCACACAGAGGGACTCACTTGGTTCAGATGAGAACAGTCTTGTGGACTATGGTCAAATGCTATGGACACCCTAAAGAATCCAAAATACTACAAGAAGGACCCAATYAACAATGCAATACAATGACTGGCATTTAGGAAAAGATGGAAGAAGAMTGTTACTTTACATTGTCATTCAAGGATCTGCAAAAAGTGCACAACATGGGTAAAATTACAACAGTATGATTGGCCAAATAGATTTCTTTAGATATGCAATAGCCAGTACGGCAATTGAGAAGGACAATTTGCATGCAGATGGATAGATCCTTTATTGTTCAACAGCACACAGCTCAAAACATAGTTGCACAGAGAAAGGTATTGACAGTTCTAGAGACATCGGTGCAGAGAGAAAAAAACCTCAGCAAATAGAAAGTTAATGGATAGACCTCTTGCTTCACAACCATAACCTTATCTCTACAGAGGAGAGTATGTGAAAAGAATACATGAAAGCAAAATAATAAATGAAAAATGACAAAATATATAATAGGACCATTGGGAAATTCATCCGTTATAGGGGTGAAAGCACATAAAGCTATTGTTCTCCCTCAAGAAAATGCAGACTGAGGCTTAAAATAAATGAGGATGATTTTGAGACCATCTTCTTCCTAACGGTGGGCAAATTCTCAAAATACTACAGAAAGAGCAGTGAAAGATCAGCTGCACCATAATGCACAGAGAATTTCCTGTACCCTAAAACAAAGGTTAAGGGAAGAATTCATTGCTCAGGGAATTGTCCATTAGAAAAACTGATAAAATGGGCATTCACCTTGGTACTTGACATGGGAGATAACGTCACATATTTTGCATCAGCTTGGAAAAATTAAACACAAATGTGAAAAATAAGTTATTTTAACACTAGTTTTCATAGGCAAAATCTGTCAGATTTCTCAAGATACCTCAGTTAAGTCTTCACAAGTGCTCTCAAAAACAGAGAACCATTTTTGGGTTGCATTTTACAAACATGAGTTAACTCACTGAAGGGCAGGGAACATTTATGATGCTATGGGACTGTAGTGCTCAACCTGCAATGCAACCTGAGATCCACAGGGACAATTAACAGACCAAAAGTCTTTTTTTTTTGTACTCCACTCCTCATGACGTAATAGACACAGTGAAGAGCCAAGATGGTTCATAGATGGCATAGGTTACAGAATAAGTGTTATTAGGGACAAAAAAAAMCAGCAACAGGAGTTCCTAAAGAAGCTGATTGTGTCACCAGAAGTTTTGTTTGTTTGTTTGTTTGTTTTACAGATAGTCAGACTTGGAGTCTTCTATTTTTGTGCAATGTCAAAAGCTAAGGACCAGGACAGGAGAAGAGTTCAGCAGGTGCAACTCAGCCTTATGGCAAGTCGAACTTTCTTCTCAGTGACCATAGTTACACCCTGAAAGAGGAACTCATCCTGGAGATTTTCAAAACTCAGCAGGACAATGCCCTGAACCACTAATCTAAACTTGGAAATTAGCCTTGCTATGAGCAGGAGGTTGGGCTAGATGACCTCCAGACAATGCTTACAACCTACTTTTCTATGACTTTAACTTAATAGAATTCAAGTTCAAAATTTGGATCTTGCCAGATTCATTCTTAATCTTGCTGGTTTGATTCTACCTACAACCGTAGAATCATAGTCAAAATTATAAAATAAGAATATTACATAATATGTGTATTACATAACACTGAAAGGGCTCCAGGCTGTCATTCTTTGATGCATCTGATAATCTCATTTCAAGATCAACTTGCTTTTAATAAAATATAAATACACTAATATCTGAATTATGCAACTACAGTTTCTTTAACAACTTCACACAAATCTTATTGGGTAGATTTGTCAATTTTGCTATGCTATGTCAGTCTTAATGATACTCTTACAATAGAAATGGCCTATCAAAGTAAGTCGCTTATAATCATTATCACTTATGCATCCTGAGAGAACCCAGGATTCTTCTCRCTTTTGAAGCATTATTATTTCCCTAAGTGTGCTATCTCATAAAGCTCCCCAAACATAATGACAGCCTGTCTGATTGTAAGGGTCCTCTCTATTCACAAGGAAATATTCTATTATGATTCGAGGGGTGATTTCTGTAATCCATATTTCTATAATTCCATAATTCTTGAATTTGAATTCATAAATGGAATTCTTAAACTTCAAAGGAGAAAGAAATATTTTCTTATGCTTGAGTAGGGTTATATTTCAATGTGATTTTTCAACAGTCTCTYTCTACCACCATGTAGAACAGGTGCTGCACTATTGATTTCAAWTCTGTGTGTCTGTAGCCTTCGCCATTCAACTTGCTCCATGTGCAGCAGAACTTTTAGCAGGAAGGCAGGGTGACAACATTGCTATCTATCTACTTTGGCTTGGACATTAAGTATCTTTGCATAAGCTGAGGACAGAAGGTTGGACAGTGGGATTGTGTGTGCTGAGTTTTGTTTTGTTTTGTTTTGTTTTATTTTTGTTTTCATCTGTTTCAGGACTACCTGTTCCAGACAGGAAATTTCAGTGTTAATATCACTCCATGTAAATCCTGATGTATAGAGTTTTTGCCTTTTTAGTAATAGCCACAAACAAACATTTGTGAACTGTGACAGCCACGTAATAAAGGGAACACATTTACGTCTCCCTGCAAACACAGATATTGAGACTAGCTCTTTATTTCACAGAATTTCAATAGTAGAATCATGAATTCAGMCAGTCTCTATCATATAAATATTCAGCATTGTCTCTTATGTAGTAAAATGCACCACTCATTTGGTGCCTACAAGCTGCCCATTCTGCTGCAGAGTGAAAATATGTACACAGTGATCTTGATAGAATCACTAGTTCCTCCCATACTTTCTCTTTTCTTCTTGTCCTTCATGAAAGCTGGAAGCTGTAGAGAAACTCCAGTAGTTCATCCAGCTAGCAGAGACATTCACAACCAGATATATTGCATGTATGCAACAGACAACAGCACAAAAAGCAGCTCTCATGAGCTGTATAAAATAATACCAGCCATTCCAAAAGAGCAAGAGGGATATTGTATGCCTTTTGTTTTGTTTCATTCTGGAGGACTTCATTATCAGTTTCTGGGTCTTCAATTTGCTCAAAAGCTAAGTAAATTGTTTCAGAATATTTTCATATTTCTTATCTCTGTCTGGGCAAAACACTGAAAAAATTAATACATCAGAAGCAATTTTTTTAACCTAGCATGTAATCAGAAAAAATCATGTGCTCCTGTCATCCTCCATCCGTCCACTCTCTCCTTTTTATTCATCATCCAAGCTTTTAGTTCATCTGGCTTTTGATTTCTTCAAATTGAAAATCCCTGACACTTTTTTTAAAAACATAATTATAAATAAAACCTCCATATGAAGTAAATCCTGTAAATATCCACCAATAAGCAAAAGTAAAAATTTCTCAGAACTTCAGAAGCTCTGACTGAGAATGTCCTTGAAGAAAATGATTCATTGAAAGCCTATATTACATGCCACACAGAGAAGGTTGACAGGCTTCATAAAGGTACTTTAATAGGTACTACTTGACCCTGGGAAACATTGCCAGCCTCTTTTTACTCTCCTGTGTCTCCTCCATGACACCATTGTTTCTTTGAACTGAAAGTCAGAATTCAGCCTGCACTAAACCTCTTTTTGCCAAAATTGCAGGACAATGTTTAAGCTGTCTCCTTACAGAAGCACAGAACAGCTTTCGACAGTAACACTTGATATTCATTGCTATTTCTTTGCCCTGATATTGCCCTGATATACTCCCCAGACTTACTTCCTTTCATATTGTTTTTATCTTTAACTGTGGTACAGGGTTGGCCTTTTCATACAGTGTAGCTGAATCTTTGCAATGTATTTCTGCCAGGGATGGCTCTCTGTGGAAGCAGCATCTGAGCTTGTGTGTACTGGTTCAACAGAGCACAGCTGAGAAATAGAAAGTACTTTTTCATATTTGTGACAATACTTGAGCTTTTCAAGGTCATAGGCCTTTTTTTTCCACCTTTAAAAAAATCTTTAATAGAGGTTCTTGAACCTTAATAATAGAGATGCTTCAATAACTTGGGGATAAGTGAAACACAAGTAGGGACATGAATGAAATAAAAAGGTTGTTCCCTTAGGACCACTCTTTTCTGTCTTCATACAGTGTCCCCAGGAGCACATTTCAAAATCATTCAAAGAAAAGAGAACTTCTTGACAAAGGCAAATGTGTATCAAAGCCATAACCATAATCATAATAGCCACACGAAAACTAATAAAAGATTATTTAAATTCTGGATCCATAAGTGACTCTAACTAACTCAGAKTTTTAGCCTATGCAAACCCTCAGGGATTAAAAATGCAAGATTGTTGGCATGCTTAATCACTGACAATTTTAAGAGTGCTGAAGCACAAAGTGGCATTTAAACTTTCTTTATGAGTAACATACAGTTGTACTACTCTTAAAAAGACAAAAACTTAATAACTGTTGCCTAAGAGAACACTAGTAAAATGTATAAGAGGCTCAGCTGTTAGGATCCAGGCGCTGATAGAACAACCAAGCTTTTCCTTTGAAAATAGCAATGAATTATTACTTCCTTAATTTGAAACATATGACAGTTGATAGACTGGACAATGCAAGTAACAAAATTCAGTAAAGTGGAATGTCTCCAAAGAACAGGTAAGCACATCCATGACACTTTACCAGGACAGACAAAAGAAAACATTCAGCAGATACATACTATATGTCACTGTTGTCAGATTTATAAGAAGATGACCTATATAACTGCTATATCTGCTACAGGAAGTGTCAAATGAAAAGAAACCTTGACACTGTAGAGATTGGAAATAAGAAAAATAAAGTGTGAGAAAAAAAATATTGCTCTGAGGTTGGAATGTGGGGGTTTTTTTATCATCTCACTTAGAWGCAAAAGTTCCCAGCCAGACTAAGGTGACAATGTAATTTACACGTAGCAGCCAGGTATCATATCTAGTGACATCTCATAAATTTAACAAATTATTCCTAGGAATTGCTAGAAGTGCATCAAACCCTGCTATAGCTTTAGTGGTGACAGAAAACTTAACAGTCAGATGATCAATTAATGTCTTCAATGTTTTTTACTATTCTCCCACATGTGCCGAACAAAATTTGATATTTTTCTATCAGTAAAGTTTAGCCTGAACAAGACTAGCTGGTCACGATCATTTGAACAACAATCAGGTGAACATGAGCCAACAGTGTTCCCAGGTCCCCAGGTATCCAATGGCACYCTGGCTTGTATCTGGAACAGTGTAGCCAGAAGGTCTAGGGAAGCGATTGTCGGACTAGGAAAGTGATCTTCACCCTGTTCTCTGCTCACTGTGCTCAGTGCTGGAGAGGCTGCATCTCAACTCCTGTGTTCGGTTTTGGGCCCCTCACTACACGAAAGGCATGGAGGCACTTAAGCATGTCCAAAGAGGCACAACAAAGCTGGTGAAGGGGTTGGAGCATAGATCTTATGAGGAGCAGCTGAGGGAGCTGGGGTTATTTAGYTAGGAGAAGAGGACTCTCAGGGGAGACCTTATCATTCTCTACAACTACATGAAAGGAGATTGTAGCGAGGTAAGGATTGATGTCCAACATGACAACAGATAGGACAAGAGGAAATGGCCTCAARTTGCATCAGAGGAGGTTCAGGTTASATATTAGGAAAGATTTCCATGTGGAAAGAGTAGCAAAACATTGGAACAGCAGCCCAGGAAAGTGGTGGATTCACTATCCCTGGCAGTGTTCAAGAAACAGGTAGAGGAGGCACTTTGGGACATGGTTTAGCAGGCATGGTGGCAATGGCTTTAAAGTTGAACTTCAGCTTGAAGGTCTTTTCCAATCTTAATGAGTCTATGATCCAGTGTTGCTGTAACACATCACAAGGACATGGCAGTGAATTAACACACTCAGTTAGGCTAGACTTCTTCTTGTCAAATATCAAGTACCAGATTGTAGATTTTGGTTATGTGTGTTTGGATATTTTATGCAATTTCATTTGATCTGCTCATTCAATCCATTCAAATTATTCAAATTTTTCTTGTACATAGATTTTACTCTAATCAAACAGTTTACAGTTACMCCTTAGAAACAAGATAAATGATACTGTTTCAGTTTCTCAATTGGATAAGCAGAACTTCAGTCAGAAGGAAGGTTTAAGTTTGAAGCTTCTTAGTTATGACAAAGTAGGAAGACTAATTTGATTAGTGACTTTGAAAGCARCCTTCTCTATTGCTTATGTTTCCCTGGTAGGTAGGCTCATGCAACATGAAACCTCCTCTCTTCCAAGAGATTTACTGTCTCAATGCAGAGCTTAAATGTAATTTTCTCTCATCAAGCTTGACACAAAGCAATTATGTGCGCATGGACAGTTCTGAAGTGACAAGGAGAACAGTGACACCACCTTTATTTAATTGTAGTATGGCAAACTGCTAATGAAGTATTCCTTGAACCTATCCTCCCTGTTACATGAAGCTRTATTTTTTTTCTCATTCCTTAGTACCATGCCAGAATGGTGTTTAGTAGCTTGAAGCTGCTGTAGTGCCTTTTTGGTCATGGGTATGGCACATGACCATGTATGTGCTGATCCTTGACTACTTTCAAATAGGTTTATGGTGTCCTGTTTTTCTGTTGTATAAAATACAGTGCTCTCATAGGAACATGAGAAGTTGAAAATCACCAATTTAGCACCCATGAGTTAAAAACAGTTGCTTGACAATTTGCAGAAGAAATAAAAGTTCTAYAGAAGAGATAAATTGAACTTGTATACAAAATCAAGGGAATATGCACAAAAAAAAAAAAAAGAGACTGTGAAAATGATTTTGTAGTGTTTATACTGCGAACTAGATGTAGTCATCAAACTTGCTGAAAATAGCCTACTGAACAGACATTTTTCTAGCAACAATTTTTAATCATTACCAGCATCAACACTAATTACAATAAAATCATTGCCTAGAAGATCTTCAAAACAGTATTGATCTTTGGATTCTCATGCTGCAGTGCAACCTTTGAGAAGTAATATCTCCACAGAAAGAAATTTAGGAAATTTTACGTAGAAATCATTTAGCTAGATGTATTGTTTCACGTGTAGGGAGAGGAGACATCACATTGCCATAGGATTAGTTTCATTTTCCCTAGGAGGGAAAATAGCAATGATCAAAGCAATATTTACAAAAGCAGTAAAACCTCTGAGTAACATTTCTTAGCATCCAAACCAAAAGCACCTAGAATGGCACTATCATTATGAAATAGCATTGTGCTGTTTCTGGCTGCCATGACCTGAACAGAAAGTTCGCAAGCAAAAATACTGTACCCTGAGCTTAGTCCTACTTTTTAAATGGATATGGCCAGGCATATYTTCACCTTTTAAAGAATGTTGACTGCTGAGAAGCTCGTTGTACAAGCAGAATGTCCTGAGATAATGCATCTCTTTGAGACGAGCTGAGCTGAACTTGATCAGAGCAAGTCTTACAAAGTCATAAATTCTAGTGCTTAATAAAGCTGAGTTCCTAAATATAGCAAGAAAGTCTGATCTAGGGAGTATGTTTCATCTCCAAAATATAAAAAGCATCTATAAGCTGCTTAAAATTCTGCTGGTGGCAGAGTCAGGGTCCTGTCAGAAAAAAACTTCAGTTACACTGAAATTAAAGCATTTCAGAAGAACATGTCCAATTTGATTACATTTTGGGGAAGAAGTGTCAAAACAAATCATTTCTACTTGCTTGTTCCAATAATGTGGAAATGTTATATTCAGATAACATTGAAGCGTTTTGTTTAGATATAGTGGAGATGCTTTAACTTTTGTAATATTAATGTTGATATAGGAATATATCCATATATATTATATATACATTACATTAAATAATTACTTACTTTACAGGAAAACCTTTCACATTTTTAATGCTTCTGAGGCAAGTCCTTTCAAAACTTTATTTCCATGCAGAATTTCAACACTTCACTGAAAATAAACACAAATTATTTTTGCAAGAACAATTTCACGAAAGCTGAGAGTCATTTTCCATCTTGTTTTGGCATCAAGTAACATTCACAAAAAATGACACAAAGCTTAAGTAGTAAACCAMTGAAGCAATGCTTTAAGATCCTCTTATATGAAATGCTTTAAAAAGGCAAAGCTGATTAAATATAACTGTATTGAATTTGTATTTAATATTGAATATTTATCTTATGATAATATCTCGAACAGTTTCATCCTGCCAGAATTGTGCTCTAGAAAGTGGTCTGTGATATTAAAATCCAATTGTTTTCCATAACTAAGTTATTCCCAGTATCCAGATCACTCTTGCAGATGACAGCTGTCTGAATAAGTAGCTTCACTTTGAATAGCCTCCTACAGTGCTTAGTGCCATTAATTTAGGAAAAAACATAAAAAATAATAAAAAACTCCTCCCTCTGGCAATCAATATGCTTTGTTTTATTGCATTTGTTACCTAATCACAGGCACATTCTGTGCAGTTTAGAAAGGCAAAAAGGTTTTAGTACCTGCCAAAGAATTGTATTACCTGGAGGATGTGAAAGAACCTTCAACTTATTTGAAATATGAAAGTAAATGATTAAGTGATAGTCCTCAGATACCCATTGAATTTATTAGACATTTATATTAATTAATAAAAGATTATTAAAACCCATCTGCTGAGATTGGGGAATTAAGGAGTATGTACAAATCCCATGATAATTACTTTTCAATTGCCATGTGTTAATAATCAATTAGTATTTAATATAGAATACTTGTTCCAGTGAAATCTGGGCTTTTATTGGATTGTAAGTAAATAACATTTAGATATCAGTTACATTAATTAATCTTTCCCCCAGCATTTTACTGATTCTGGGTAGCTCTGATGGTAGTATTTGGACTCTTTCCTTTGGGAATCCATGCAGCTGTAAGGTTTGTTTTGCTGACTGCCTTGATTTCTCCTCCTTAACTCCATTGCTTCATATTCTATGAATGCATGGGACTTCACTTAGGAGTGTTATTCTTAGGGTATTTCAAGATTCTTCTGTCCCTAGAGATCTCTCCTTTAAAAAATACATAAATTTTGTTCCTTGAGTCTTCCCACATGTCCCATTTGGTTATTCCTTTCTCGTTTTGTTGATTTTATATTGTTCCTCTTATGTGTTTTCTATTATCAATTCTACACTACATATAGGATATACCACTCCAGAAAAGTTCTAGCCAGAACTTTATAGCTCTTCTATTTATATCTTATCTACCAATAATTAACATGAAGTTATACTTCCTTTTCAAGAATAAAGCAAATATGTGAGGGAAAATCCTGCACATGAAGAGCACAGTTTAAATTTGCAGCATTTCATCTGGAAGCACTACACAAGTAGGAGAGATTCAAGGACTCTCAAAGCAAAAGGACAAAAAGCTTTTTATCACCTTTATCAACTATTTCATGTTCATTTATTCCTAGATTTCCTTAGAAGGCTTAGAGGATAAGATCCCATTAAAAACTGTGTGCAAAGTTAAAAAGACATGACCTATATTGTCAGCCTCAAAGAAGTGACTATATAATTGGTTCAAAAGATATCATTATGAATACTGCCCTTAAAGTTTTATTGGAATACAACTGAACAGAATTAACTCTCACAAAAATCAAATGTTTGGAGGCAGGAATCCTGTAATTATTTGAAATACTAGWAGACAATTCTTTCTATGACTTTTTTGGATGTGGCCAGATGGAACAAAAGTACCTCAGATCCACCAGACTCTGTGAAATGTACTTACTACCTGTTTCACGGGAGCTCTGAGTTCAGGCAAAAGGTAAAAAATCTTGCAGATTAACAATATACTTCAGCTTATCCAGACTCTTACTCCATATAATCAGTGAGACTAATGCAGTAATACGTTTCTAATATAATTTTTAAAGATATCACCATTTCAACTCCCCCAASGGGCATCAGCAGGACTAAGCATTAAGGTAATTGTCATCTTTTGATTTTTTTTTTCCAAAAATCTTAGAACAAGTTTCAAGCTTTCTGATGTATAGGTACATATAGCTGTTTTATACAAACTCTTCAACCAAGGTATCACAAAAAAACCTGAAGCAGCTACCATCATGGCTTGATCAACTACACTCAAGCCCAACATTAAGATAAATCCTGATTGTCTTTCAGTGGAAAGGTAGGACAGCATAAAAGAACATGCAGGTGGTCCAAGGGAAAATACCAAAAGAAGAAAATGATTTAATTCTTGCTCAGAGTGGCTAGAGGCAACTGGTTTGTCAAGGCAGGATTTTAAGACAAAAGGGACAAAGGAAAAATAAGTAAACACTAAGGAAAGATAGAAGCATAACATGACACATACATTAGCACTTATCCAAAAAGGTTCCAGCAAACCTTCATTTACTTCATGGTTCATTATTTAGGCTGGCTGGTAGATTTCACGCAGTTCAGCATCATTTAGAAACAATGTTTAGATGTGGATAAAAGGTTTAATTTATACATTTATTTCCTCTGGCTACCCAGGCAAACAGGATGCTTCACATAACAAGATTACTGAATTTGCATAGAACTTATGGCTTCARTATACAATACTGCATAATGTTAACCCATTTTCCAACAAAATCTGGCTGCAGTAAGCTCTGCTGAACTAGCTGAATGCACCACAAGAGTTAAGGATTTGACAGCTCTCCTTTAACATGGTACTGCCCTGCAATGATCAGTGTATGCTATAAGAGCAGAAAAATATACTTAGCACTTTTCCCCATTAAAAAGACAAAAACCTAAAGAGATTCTGCTAAACAATGAATGAATCATTACTTTAAAGTCATGCTTGTACAGCAAAATAGTCCTTCACGAGATAAAGGGAGCACCAATCAAAACTTTCCCATCATCCTGTCTTTTACTATCTATGCAAATTTTCTGATGTCTAACAAGAGATACGCTTTCACTGATATTTCTTCAGTAGATATCAGAAAAGAGTGTATGTATTCCAGTGCTTTTGTTCTTTTTCTTCATAAAATGCTTGGAATTTTATTGTCTCTGAGAACTTACCTCATTTTTCTTTCTTACTTGACAATGGTCAAAAGGACTCTGAATTTATTAAGGGGGCTGTGAAAAAAATGGACATGCAGAAAACTTTGCCTGAATTTCCTTAGTAGAGTCAAAAATGATGAAGACATGTTCACATTCTGCTGTACACAGATGAATAGATCTGGCATATGGCTTGGCAGCCAGGCATAAAGCAGCTCGTCTCGTCCCTGAGAATCACATAAGTGCATTAGTTTGTCATGGAACCTGGTTTAGAAGAGCCAATTTAAGTAGCAAAGCTTGTCATCATAACACACTATCATGCCTACCAAAATGGCTGTACAGCTTCTGGTCTTGGACCCTATTTTTTGAGCCAGCTTTGCAGAAAAATGGCACAAATCTGTATTCTCACCTGTTGACTCAACCTGATGGAACAATGCCATTTTGAGAGAACCGTAGCTACCATACATTGATCTGTGACAAAAATGAATAAAGAGATGGTATTTTCTGGGCAAAAAGATCTTTGTTCAGGAGAACCACCTGTCACTGAGGCAAGAAGAATTTCTTTTTGTGTGACAGATTTTGGCAACAGCTTCTCAAGCGAGGCAGTGGTAGGCGTGAATCGAGCTGTTGATGAATGAAGTAGCTCAATGAAGCCATCAGTCCTAAGTGTTTAAACAAGCAATGAGACATTTCAGTGAATTAAACAGAATGAAAGATTCTCTGAATAAAACATCATAATGATGCYATGGAGAGCAAAGTATGCTTTCAGYCCAATTGGAAATCGAAACAGATGTGAGAAGGAAATGATTTCTAAATGTCACCAAATTTATCACAATGTCTTTTAGGTTTTTCACAGGAATAACCTGGTCTGTTAGGGTACCTGGTGATGCAGGGGCAGATTTTATGAGACTATTCAAAATTGTGAAGGGAAACCAATAGAAACTTCTTCAGGAAAATTACAGAGAAACGGATCTCTCTTCTCATTTTTCAAATGTCAAAGAAMAGTCATCAGATGGTAGCTAAAGTGAAAGAAATCTAGAACGAACAAAGCAAAGTTGAAAGTTCTTTAAAAATCACACAAACCTATCTGGTCTGTTGAATCCAATGGTCATGAAAAAGATTGACAGTTAGAAGAGCTAAACTCATGTTATGAATATTAATTGTGTTTGTGAATATGATGACAAACAATGATGAAGGATAACCAATCCATGTACAAACATCAGAGAGAGCATAAAGTGATCAAAACATGTCACACTRCATTATCGAAGATTTCATGAACAGAAGTTACCCCCTGAGTTCACAGGTATTTAATTTTACTCAGCAGCTTTTAGATGCTAGATGAAATTAATCTGAAGTTTCATGAGCAGACTACCACTCTTAAGTACTCTTCCTTACACATAAAACACTTTATCTTCAAGCAAACCGCAGCACTGCCAAAGGTTTGATGATTTTAATGGAGTGAATAGGTGTCCACTCTTAAGCTTATAATTGCACCAGCTCAGCATGTTTAGATCAAAATTTCCTTTGTGTTGAAGAAAATTTACAAATGGATTTTGGTTTGGTTTTATTGTTATCACAGGCTGAACACAGACCTTAGTTCGGGATCTGGAAAGGCACCTACTTAAAGGTTTTCAGATGTACTCAGGAACCGAGGCAAGCCCTGGCATTCAGGTCCCTTCTGTAGGAGCGCCTGTTCTGTCTGGGTTCTGTGGGCTCTTGTGGCAGGCATCTCCACCTACACCACATCTTGCCTTGCTAATCATCTCCTCCCATCTCCTTCCCCCACAACCCCCCAGTGGGAAAGTCTTCTTTTTGGATAAGCTAATTTTGTCATTTATTGTCATTCTTCTTTCAAAAGAGTAAATGCTGTACTATTTCAATAACCTAATCTCAGTATGGTCAGAAGCTTCCAAAAGAGCCTTGAGATGCTTCTTTGTTGAAGTAGAGGACTGTGTCTATTAAGACTACTCCAAACATAGTATAAGCCAAAAAAAAAAAAAAAAAGTATAAACCCTAAATTATGAATTTTGTGTTTTTCAAATGGGATAACATTTACTGTTAAGGTTCACAAATCTTTATTATTCACCAAAACCACTGGTTTTATTTTTAGCTTTGATATCTAATTCCATGTCACATGAAAAAAACATTTATATTTACTAAACTGAATCCACCGCATTCAGCTGGCTTTACTGGTGCCTTGCTCATTTCTTATACAGGAGAAACAGACACTTCCAATTTCCCATTACCCCCCAAATTCCCTATTTTTGCCTTTTCCAGAAAATAACAGATTCTTTTCTGCTTCAAAGTAAAGCCTTCATTTCATTTTTTCAGCATTTTTCATCCCTGATCAGTCCCCTCATGATGTCTCCCTTCCTGTCTCTCTACATTTTCCATATTCCTTTTTCTCTCTCTTCTCTTCCCTTGCAAGGGACATAAGTGTTTATTCCTCTTTTTTTCTTCCCCACTGCCACTTGTATTTGGTTGACAAAGTGAGCCCTATGTGACAGATTTCTAAACCTTCACGTGAACAATTTCATGGAATTTTCCAGTTGTATGTATTTGAGTAAAGAGAATTTTAGATGTAAAGAAAGCAGATACTAACCCTCGCTAGCTGAATATACTGCAGCCTCCCCAAAACATTCATGTGTCTGCTCTATCAGCAGTCCTTTAAAATAGAAGTAGCCATGTATTTAAAGGGACACTGAAAAGATTAAACAAGCAGGAAATATTAGCCCTCAGTCCAAACGAATATAATAGCTTAGGAATTTTCAAATATATCTAATGCTTCTAGGTTTTGGTTCCTTGTTCCTCAAATAGAAAAATATTTTTTTAAGAGTATGAAAAGTAAAACTAACAGGGTTAATTTAGGCATGTTTAGTCAAACATATCTCAGATCAATAAGGCATTATGAAAAACAGAACACCTCACTTTCCATAAGAAAAGAGTACCAAAAAKCTTTGAAGAGATCAGATCTCATGTTTTACGTACTGTCCTGCATGCATATGCGTGTGCATGTATCAAAGCATAMGGTTATGTCTGTGATGTAGAATAGTTAATGCTACAGAAAAGGTGGTAAATGATATTTACTGTCTTTTTCCCCTCTCAGCTGCACTAATTGGTCTTCGCATTTGCACCCGGGAACGCTCTATCTCCTCATTACTGGGCAGAGCCACTCCAACAACTCTTTCACTGCCATTATTGCTTTGCTTCTTTGATGAATTCTAGGTCAGAAATAAGCATTTCCATGCACACAGCACAAAGCTGCTAACATTTCTTTCATAGCACAAACCCCTAGCTGACCACAAGCTGGGAACAGTAATTCCAAGGAGATGAAAGCCAACCTGAAGTGTACTTCCTCAGCTGGCAAGATAAAAAGTGGAGGGGAGCATGACCTGATCTGTGCTTGGGTTTGCTTTGTTCTTTCACTCTGAACTATCCCGGGTCTCATTTGGCTTATATGTTTCTTTGAGTGTAACTTTCTTTTGGCAGCTGACAAGAAAGCCGTTGAGGCTTGCTTAGTCTTTAGTCATGCCTGCTTTTTTTTTGCTCAGGAAAAGAAAAGGAAGATTTGGGATATGAAGAGGAGGTTTCCTCTTAAAATCRCATCCTGTGTGAGTCAATGGATCAACACACAGGTAACATTCAGACTTCATGCTACAGGTAGGTTTTGATTCCTGAAAGCCAGATCTGCAAGGTAAATTAACAATATACTCTCTAATAAAGGACTTTGCTGACCATTATGTAGATAATATATATCAACAAAGTCACATTTGCACATAAGTAAAATATGAAAATATGCCAGTGACAGCAGAAATCCCACAGCACCAGAAGAGATCTTRTAAAGAAAAGCTGTGGCCATTTCTGGCTGGGCCCATGCAGAGCCCTGGGATCCGGCTGATGCTACTCGTGAGATGGGAAGAAAGGTGCACCTCCCAAACAGCAACTGTCCCCCACGCAACCTTGCAGGAGGAGCAGTGCTGACTCTCCATTGCTAGCTAACTAAATACCCATCAGGAGGCTGCAAGGTGTAGTTTTGCTTACAACTCWGGGAAACTAAATTTAGCTGTGCATAGAGCAGATAATATACACTGCTGTACTTGTAGCTGGGTTCATATGTTCTGCATGACRAGTTTTTCCTAAACTTCATTTTTATCTAAGGTTACTTAGGGCTTTCCAAGTTTTTTCCCATTTACGTTCACTTATAAGAGCTATCTGCTTTTATGGAAAAGCACTATAACCATAASATATTATCTCCTAAAGGATCTGATATGATCTAGTCCTCCCCTTTTTTTTTATTTTTATTTCTAACAGAGCTATTTCTTTTATAGCAGTTAATCTGCCATTGATTGGCTTTGAAAAAAATGTGCGAGCGTAAGAGCGAGCGAGCGAAGCAAGCCTTGATGATGTYATCTCACAACACTTTACACCTTTCATGCCATGTGCACACCGCTCAGGAAAAGCAGTCWTTCAGGAGACTGTGGGCAGCACGTTTGCTGTGGGTTTGCTCACCTCCCATCGCGTCCCGTGCCCCGACCATCCGGGCTGTGTGCTGGGCTCTCACCGAGCGTCCCAGACTCTGCGTTGCCCTTGCAGCAGACTCCAGCAGAGAGCTGCTGTCTGTGCCCAGGCCAGCACCTACGCGATGGACTGCAAGGCTGGTCCCGAGAGCAGCCTGCGAGCAGCCCTTGGGAGGTGCTGCGTGTGAACGAACCRCTCTCACACAAACGTCTCACACAAAACGGCGGACCCTGAGAAGGAAAAGCGTAAGGTTAGGAAGACTGTGGGCTCTGCCTGTAGGCTAAATTGAAGACCMTTTTGCAGCACCTGGTTATGCAGCAGCACTTTACTGTTAGATTGCCAGTGCTAAGGGAAGCACCACTAGACACTCTTGGCCCTGAATGACTGGATAACACCTGAGAACATGTGGCAAACAGTAACACATTGTCCTGACAGGATAGTGGAACAAAGCTCTGAGCTAACTTAAATCTGCTTGCAACTAAAACTGTCCCCATTACCATCATTCAGTCTCCWGTACTCTCCAAATGAAAACAAACCTGAAAGATCAACCCAATACCCCTATCAATTCCCMAAAAACTTAGACTGCTCAAAAAAATTCATGTGGCACAGAGGAGGACTGTCTATATTTGGAGAYAACCAGATAGACCACTGGGCTTTCCAGATAGACCGCTGGGCTAGTGTGGAACTCCTGCTTATAGCTGAAAAATCACACAAAAAATGCCCCTTATGGGGTTAAAATAGGTTTATGCTGATATACTGTTATCATTTAAAAGCTGACATTTCCATGGCTGTGTCTACAGCCAGGAAGGCTGAGCTGCCAGGGCGCAGAACTGTTCAGCGATGTAGCCTGGTCTGAGCAGACCACAGTGATAACACAGGGCTGCACTGGCAGGAGCMAAGCAGCTTTCTTAGAACTGCTGACTCCCCACATCAGTTCTCTTCCCTCCTTTAYTGCAGGAAGCATAAATGCTATATCCCAACCCTTGAAGCATTTCTCTCAGCTGCTTTTTTAAACTACAGGATGACCCTAACAAAACAATAATTCAATAGAACACGATTTATCATGTAAATAGYTAAGAGGCAGAATAATGTCAGACAGACTGGGGGATTTGTATCAGTACGAGAAGACTGAAATAGCTATTTTAAAACAATACTTTTAGACTTTGCTGGTTTATAATTGAAAGTACTTGGAAMCGTATATTCTCTGTTATATTTCGCGTGGCAAGGGAAGAGACAGGACTGGGAACCTTAGCTTTGAATGTCTGAGCCAAGTGGCAATAAATGGGTGTGCAGGAGGCCGGTACTTACCTGCAGGGATCATTTTGCAGAAATCGTGCCACTGTCTCATCAGATGGTTCTTCTGCAGAGACTTTCCTTGAGAGGAGCAGATCCTGGCTTACAGAAAGCAGAGAGGCAAAGGATAGCAAATTTACCATTTTTATCAAAAWTAGAACTTTGCTTTGGCAGGCATTAATTAAACAAACTGAGATCGAGGTTCTTTTCACTCCTAACCATTCTTTTCATCTCCAAAACAAGAGCTRTAAATCAAAATTGGAATTTGCGGTGAAATTGTATCAGGAAATCCTAGTTAAGTGAATGTCGAGGGCAAAGCACTRCCTCTGAAGAGCAGGTGGTCTCTTACTGGCAAGTACTTAGGACTTGTGGTCAGTCCTCTGCTTCCTTAGACACAGCTGAGATGGATTATGAAACACTGGATATACATGTCCTTCCTTTCCCATGAAAGAATGTGAAACCTTGATATAGTATTTGGTAGCTCAAAAACTGTGGCACAAGTAATGAGCTCACTCCAGTCTAGTCATTGCAAAAGCAATGAGAAAGGCCGAGAAAGGCTGATACTTGAATAAGTCCAATCAATGATGYGAAATCCTGCATGGATTAATAGAAGTTGTTGCTATATATGACTGGGATCATATGTTGTCTGTTGAGTGAGTTTTGAGTTTCAGCAGGGAAAGAAGAGGCAGCATTAGGAGCTATCTCTGAGTGCCCTAGATTCCCCAGCACATAATACATAATACAAGGGGCAGGGGCAGAAACAAATGTTTATCAACAAGAGCTCGGTGGAGAGGGGTACTTTAAAAAAAAAAAAAAAAAAAAGAAAAGAAAAAGTGTGTTTCAAGCACTCGAATGCATCTGTGTTCCTGCTGGGAATCAATGACAAGGCTGCAAATAGAAGTTAGGCATTTTGCCTCTTCATCCCCACGCCTAACACTGGACTCATTCACTCCCAACCAAATGCACTGCCTGAAAGGCTCRCGCGTCAGTGATTCCAAAATTCCACTCTTCCCAGACTACATCGGAGTATGGGATTGCAGGTGTTTTATTAAGACAAAAGGTACTCCCCATGGGAGAAAGGCCAACAGCTGATACCATTAGTTACRGAGCTGGCTCCAGAGGATCAACTGACACGAGCTATAGATTACATTTTTATTTTATTTTTTTATTTTTATAGCAGTTCTTTTTCTTTAAGCTGACCACCAAAGAGCAGGATTTTATATACTTTCTGGGAAGGGATCCACTTTCAGAGAGGAATGTTAGAAAAACTGTAATTTTAGTCTTCGTGCTTAAACATCTGGTCACAACCCAGGAGGGACATATCCCTGCTGGCCATGAAAAAGTAAATCTTAAATAWGTATAAGTTAATTGCCTGTAGTAATATAGCATCATTGTAATCATTTATGCTTAAGCATATGAATGGGTATTCATTAAGCTGCATTTTCAAGCATTTGAGATTATTTAACACATACATTACCAAACCGATTAGCTGCAAATCAGACAAAATCTGTCCAGCATGCTGGCACTGTCATTTTATTCTATCCAGTGTCACTGAATCAAGTGTCTAAGTAGCATAGTAACAGACCAATATGATAGGAGGAGGAGATATGCTCTTGGAGCATCTATGTGTGTCTTTGTATATGCGGGCTTATGCTCTTTATCTGTCAGTACCTAATGGGCTACCCTTTTATCATTTTCTAGCATAAAAGACATGTTGTGGTTTAAGATTTGAATCATCTCTGCTTCCTGTCAATTGGAAATTTTAATAAACAATTCTGTGGGAAAAAAAAATACCTCCAGGATTTATGTCCTAGATGCCTGGGCATCTTGTCCCATGCTCCCATTTGCAAACAAACTGCTTCATCTCAGCTACRTAAAATTGGAGTTAGAGAGGCTGCACCGAGTAACCATCAGTGCTGCCATCATTTGGAGGGCTGAGAGCAAAATCAGGAAAGCAGAGCGATAAAGATCTCCTGCTACTCACTGTCTGGCCTGTGGTACTAGAGAGGTTACTTTGCCTGTGTTTTTATTTGCCACTACATCGTTGATCAAAGTAAATTAATCACCAGTTGTTTGCACATTTCCTGTTGGCTTGTAAAAACTACTGTTTGCTAGTAAAAGGTACCCAAGTCTGTAGGTCTGAATATTTTAGAAATTCAACTAAATGAGTATAAGCTGAAATAAACTCAGCAATCCATCAAAATCTAAAAACATCCAATGCAATTCTGATTCACCTACAACACTTTACAGTTGTCCTGGATTAAAAAAAAAATAAATAAATAAAAAGGAGGATAGAAGAAGCAGCTTTGAAGCGTGACCTAAAGTTCAAGATACTGGTCACAGGTAGAAAGTGGATTCTAACAACRGAAGCCTCCTTCCCAGCATTTTGTTCTGTCTTTTTCTCTACGTTTTGGTAGCTTCCATCAATCACAGCTTTCAGGATTTGAACAGAGGAAAATAATATTTCTGATAGCAGACCCTAAACCAAATATGGCTCTATGAACAGGAAAAGAAGAGCTAGTCATCTTTAAAGAGAGAGAGAGGGAAGAAAAGATCTTGAACCTATCTATATGCGGAATGTGATTGTGGCAGAAACAAAATGCAAGCTAAAACATGCTGTGTTACAAAAAAAGTTCTCTACATTGCAGCACTTGGACTTTTCTTGCTATTTACTTGCAAGGAATATGGACTTGGTGAGCAGTTTCTTAGAGTAGATGTGTTTTCAAAAAGAATGACAAAGAACAGAAGAAGAAAGCTTTAGGAAAGGAATCAGTTTCTAAATCCAAATTTATCTGACAGGAAACATAAAAAGAGTGAACCTAAAAGAAAAAAGAAGGCTGAACGTACCAAAGCAGAAAGCTGAAAAAGCCCAACCACACTGCAAGCAGAAATATTCACTGAGATTATGGAAACCTAACTGTTGTGCCTGATAGCATCTGGAATCAAAGAACATCAAGTCATAGCCACAAAGTCTTGTGAAGTGAAAAACAAAAACAACAAAAAAGGATAAGCTACTGTGCATGTTTGCATACAATATATGCAAATAAATGCAAGAGAAGCCCCAAATGCAAGAGAAGCCCCAAAGTTCTTCTATACTGCTCAGACCTGAACWCTGCTATCATAAGCAAGGTAGCCAAGTGTGGCCTCTCCAATAAATACAGGAAAATATAAAAGAATCACTGAGTTATAAAACTGCCTGTTTAGCTTTACCCCAGGGTTGGTATAAACCTGTCTGAGGTAGACAGGACACAGTGCCACACTGAGTGGGTATTATTACCCCCATAAAAATAATAATAAAACCAAATATATCAATTAGCAATATAGAATGGATCTCTGTAACACATAGCTTGCTTATCACAAGATTAAAGCCAAATATGCAGTCATGACATCTTATTTCAAGAATTCTATTCAGCATCTCTTTTCAAACAGAGAATTCAAAGCCTTAGTATACGCATCTAGAAAGCTAATGAATAAAAAAAATACAAATAGAAAAACAACAATTTAAAGAAATTTTCTCTCTTTCTATTCTTGTGATTTAACATCTTTTGCTTTGAAAAGTTTGAAATTATTACTACCAGTTTAGAGACATGTGGACAAAAAAAAAGATAGTTCCAAGGAGCAGTAGTGGCTGTTAATTGCCATTCAATTTTCTGCAGTGAAATTCTCCCCCTCATCCCTTGCCAAGGAGGAGCARCCAAGGCAACCACCAATTCTTTGTGAAGAGCATACCACAGTCAACCCCCAAACTGCCTTTCACCAAGTTCAGCCATCACGTTGACCTCTGATGTATGGATATGTTAAAAGTCAAGAAGTCTGGAAGCGCACTGCTTCACCACTTCTGAAGATATCCTATTCTACCCACTGCTGCCCAAAGTGCTACCCTCTGGTCCTTTGGCTGCTGGGAAGTGGAAAATGCAAAGGGTAGTATAGATATTCTAGGTGGCAGATCTGCTTTATATATATATACACACATATATACACACACACATATATACATATATATATGTGTGCATGCATATTGATATATATATAAAATCAGATTACCTAGGTGCCTCTTGTCAGGCAAAAGAGTAAGGGGATGATATAAATACAAACTGTCAGTATAATTGTTTACCATACTGTTCTATATTTAGCCTTGACACAAAGAACTCCTCTCCAATCAACTGCATCATGTCATATGGTAGAGGGATTGATCACAGCATGGCACCGAATCTAATAGAATGTCCTACTTGCTGGGACACTGAGCTTCTTTTATCCACAAGCCAGATGATAACTCATCTGTGAATAACTGAGCGTGCATTTTATTTTCTAAAGGACAAGAGGCATAAGAAAAGTCACTTGGGCAAGAACTCTTAGTACTGTTATGCAGTGTACTTGTTTTTCTGGAACAGTGCAGTGTGCCAGGTAACACACAGCACTGCCAAGCTTGTTTGGCAGGTCCCATAAAACCACAGCAAATTTGGACACATTGAACTTCACCTAGTGCTCTACARAGACATATCAGCCTAGTCATGTGGCAAGGGAAAGAGCAGGGCATTTGGTACTCCAGATACTGTACTAGACTTGGTACTCTGCCTCTAGATAAAGAGAAGGGATTACGCAGCCATAACAAAAGCCAAGGACAGGCTCAATTTTCAAGATTTCTAAATTTTAGCAAAAATAAATAAATAAAATACTCTTAAACCTGTCAAGAATATTTTTCCCATAGGCCGTCTGATTTTGTTTAGGGTATCTCAAATGCATAATTTCTGGAGTGATCCTTCTTCTYGGTTTACAGCCACATAGCATCTGGCTGGCAAATACTAAAACTACACTTAAACTAATACTAAAMCAACTGTGTATAATATTAAAACTGCGAAGTTAGCATCAGTGAAACATTTAGTATATTCTAATATCCTTTAAATTCACTCACCTGCTGTCAAAAAGGACTGAAACACAAAGCCAACTAGCCCTTCACAGAACAGCAACCTATTCTTTGTTCAGGACCACCACTCTTGAGCTATTATGGTGGTAAACTCATATTCAGAAGGAAAGTAGATTACATTTTTCTTTATAAAACAGAAGAGACATTTTTTATTGTTTCTTTATAAAACAATGGCGACATGAGAATATCCAGCATGGACTTTTTCTTTCCAGGTACAGTTCAAACTTTAATGGCATACTCTTTATGTGCACTCTTTAATGGCATAAAGAACAGGAACATAATTTGATAGCATGAAATGTAAACRCTGAAATCCAGAAATATGAGATTAAACATCTATTTAGTTAGATCTAGTAAAGTGCTTTATTTTTAAATGTAAGAAGTGATGCAATAGTTTGAAAATGACTGTAACAATGTATTTGTATTGTTCCACAATAATTCCATTTCAGATGTCGTCTTTCAGTAGAGAYAGATATTCTGCCTCTTCCAATTTATTTACAAATTTGAAGGATGAATTGTTTCTAGCCTATCAGACCATGCCTAGAAAAAAAAACGAACAGAAGTAATGCAATAAAGAGARGAGCATCAGGATATTTTCAATATCTGCATTATTCTCACAGGGCGAGTATGAGTAACTATAACCACCCAAAGTACTTGAACTAAGAGCAATCAGGCTGTGCAGAAGCCAGCGAGGTAAGAATGCAGGATTTCAATGCAACAGATCTTTTGATGCACATATAACACATAGAGAAAAAAAAGAGAGAGAGAGAAAGGAAAAGGAAAAGGAAAAGGAAAAGGAAAAGGAAAACGAAAACGAAAACGAAAACGAACTTCATTTATCTGTCTCACATTACATATGGAAATACATATTGGCAATAGCACA
>PTEX01000033.1:4170452-4204383 GCA_003342815.1 Eudromia elegans
AGGAAAAGGAAAAGGAAAAGGAAAAGGAAAAGGAAAAGGAAAAGGAAAAGGAAAAGGAAAAGGAAAAGGAAAAGGAAAAGGAAAAGGAAAAGGAACTTCATTTACCTGTCTCACATTACATATGGAAATACATATTGGCAATAGCACAAAAAGTTTAGTTTTGGGGGTTTTTTTTAAGAGCTTCTGTAACTACAGCTAGGAGTAGCTGGGGTGTATCTACAGTCCCCGTTCGATTTTATACTGCCTGCAGGCACTGAAAACTCCAACCAAATATATTCAGCTTCTAATTATGAAATAAAATTGCTAACTTTAAACCTAAATCTCAGGCTTTTGGCTTAAGCCTACATACAGATACACTTGAACCTCTGGCCACTTCTTCCACTTCAGTGCCTCATAAAACTATTTAGTCTGAGTGTGTCTGAGGTCAGCTGCCCAACCGAAGCATTAACAAATTGCAAGATAGGCAATAAAAGTAGATACAGTTTTTTCTGAGCTGAGTCCAAATGCCATTTTCCATTGACTGTCTGAAAGTTGTCAGCAGTGTTGCATGAAGCAATGTAAGTCTGGTAGCTTCTCTGCAAATCAATACAGAATATTTTAAGTCTTTTAAGATCACATACAAGTTCAGCTGCATTTTCTGAGTATTTCTGAATGCACTATTTTGCCAAGTATCTCCTTATGAGGACATTTCTGAAATCCCACTAGTTCTCAGCAAAATCAATGCCATGATACCCACATGATTTAAAGGTAACATACTGAAAAGACGTGGGACAYGAAAAATAGAGTAAATTATAGTATTTAGGTGAAGTCTAATGCATAGAGAATTGATTGGCAGTCAAAAGAAAGCTTAAGGATTTTTGCTTGAGCTGTGAAAGGACTGTTAAGTGCTTGCAATATTACAGAAAGCAGCTGAAGGCTGCCAAGCAGACAATAGAGCAAAACGCAGCGCATGCTAACTAACCAAGATACCTGGTGTGAGGGGATTGTATTAACTGCAAGAACACTCATTATACAGGTATATTTTGTTCTGGAAACAATAGAAAACATCACTAYGCTTTTCTTGGGATAGGAATAAAAACCAAATCTGCGCAGAAAAGAGCCCCAGTTCCCTAAGGAGATTGTTCATTCTCCAAAAGAAAGCAAGTTCTTTTTCTATAGAGGCATTTCCAGCGATCAAAAACTTTCCCGCTGCTGGGAAGGAAAACTCGGTATGTTTCTCTTTTTTTTGTCTCCTTCTTTACACAGCCTCCTATAACCCACAAATTTAATGCTTTTACTAAATACACCAGCCTATAGAATGCCTGTAGGCAGCAGCAGGGGAATATTTTTTAGCATGTGACACACCACACAAAATGCATGTCAAGTTTCACAATGATTCAGCTATCACAAGAACCTGACCATTAAAATGTTCTGTGCTAACTGAAGCTTTCTATTATTCAAGTCAACTTTTTTAAGCCTTCTTAAACTCATGMAGGACACAACGTCTGGTCTTTAGGGTTTCTTGTTTGTTTGTTTTTTACATGCTCAGCTATTAGAAGGAGCCCTGCTGTTGTTGCTGACACCTGCCATAATTTTGRGTTTACAATCACGTGTGCTTTTACATGGGTTAGCCCAAGAAGGGTTAAACCTCAGACTCAGGACTTTTMTACTAGATATCCCATGATAAATACCTGTAGTAACTACAGTGGTGGTATTACTGTGTTGGAATAATAACACAATAAACAACACTGCAGTGGCAGGGAAAGCGCAGCTACACTTAATAGTTCTTTCCCATCTCTGACAACTATATAAGAGGAGCTCAATAAATCTGGGATATTTCAGCCACCACTGTAGAAGTTGCTTCTTTTCTTTTTTTTTTTTTCATTTTCCTCCTCCACTGCCCCAAAGCAAATTCTAGCATTTACTGGTAGCTAAGCTAAATCCCAAAGGGTGTCTTTTGAAGAGAATCTTGATTGGGTCCAGTTTGCTGCAATATTAACTTATTTGAAATCAAGAAGAYGAGGACAGAGTATTTAAGCACAGAAGGGAAAGTGGTAGCCACGGCCCCCCTCTGCAGTTCCAGGGRGAAAACACCTCTGATGGTCAGGGGTGCTGTGACTGTCTACCTCAATACTCAGCCGTCACCGTATTGAGAGTTGCACTGAGCACCGTGAAATCCCATCTAAACTTAAGGCAATCCTATTTAAAGAGYCACAAATAGAGAGATCAAATGGCGAGTATGGTTAGAAAAAAAATGTCAAGGACCTCACGCTTTTAACGGTTAAAGTGTTTGCCTTTTTTTTTTTTTTTTCAAACAAAACAAAATTAAATGCAAATACTGAAGAAAGCTGTCAAGGGAACATCCACAGGCTTAAAAGCTGCTCCCACTCATCAGTATGTAATGATCCTTATTYCTGAGGACTTGAGACTGAGCACTGAAGCTACAAGATTTTTCACACAGTGTCTTTTCTTTCCCCTATTCTCTCTCTTGTGTTAGTGATAGCTGCAGGCAAGGTTTGTTTTCCTTCACTCATTTGCTTCAGTTCTGCTGTGCGTCCTGGTTAGCTTCTTTAATGGAGTGCTTGCAGATGAGGTTGTAAAAATCATTAGCCATGGYTGGCAGATGCTAGGTACTGCTAGGATGCTGTTCCAATAACTCCTTTTCTTTAATTAAAATTCTAAATAAATCATGAGATTTTGCAAACACAAGCCTACAGGACTTATATAAGATGAAATCTGTGCTGACTGCTGAGAGACTTGATGGAGCTCTTTAGCTTCCTATTTCTTCCATGGCTGGTATTGTTGTTCTTTTCTTGGCCTTCACACAAAATCCCCATATGCACCTCTTCAATGCTTAAAAATCATTATTGCTGAAGATCAATACTAAGAAAACATCTGTGGCTTGTGCTGATGCACAAAGAGATTTACTGGTTTTTTTGCAACAAATGCAACTAAAACTCCCYGGTAAAGAGTACAGGAAATATCCTGTACTTCCCGATATTCTTAGGAATTTTCCCGATGTTCTTAGGAAACATAAATGCATGAATATTAAATATGCACAGCACAAGAATATTTATTTGCTATAAAACATGAACACATTGAATCTTTTGCCTCTGTGTTTCTATGGGAACAAGTTTTATTGAATAAATAGTCTTTGAATAATATCTTATTATTTTTAATTATATTAATTATAATTCAATATGTCATATTAAAATAATTTAGATTGTAATGAGAAACTTTCATATTAGTGCAAGCTTTAAAAAATAGGCCAGTTGAACTAAAAGTAATTTATGTTGCCTGTAATTTTTACTTTCCACTGATACTAATATTAATTATTTTATATGTTTGGATTGGCATTCTTAATGCACTAATATTTTATCATGCTATTAAGGAAAGACACAAAATAACTATGATAAGCAGAGATTTCAAAAGAGTTTTACCAATGCAACATGTCACTGGGCAGATTTCCTGGTCACAAAATCTCTCTATTTTMCTGCTTTGTTTATAATTACTATCTACTGTTTTTTTTGCTGACATATAGGGCAAATATCTCTATTAGTGTTTTTATCGTAAGCAAGAAGAAACTTCCACTGCAACCTGATTTGTTGGTTAGCCCTTTATGCATACCTAAAATCAATAGTGTCCCATGCAGACCAGTTCAAAAGGATGCAGACAAGGGTTCTGAAGCACCACTCTACTGAAACAGCAAAATTATTTTGAAATAATACTGCAGTGTTTAACTGAAACTAAATTTGGGAAAATAAGTTTAACCAAGCAAAAAGTGAGGGAGGGCGGATTAGAGGGAGAAAAAATGAAATGAAGGAAAGAGCTTAGCTTACCCATGGAGGAATTGAAGTTAACATAAAAAGTTCATTGGTCTGCTTTTGTGTTACCTCCTTGTTGCTGATCATCACATTGTTCATGTCATCACATCCACCTACTCATACACAAAATATCAGAAGTCAGGCAAGATTGTTTTTCTTCAAGTGGAAAAAAAGACATTCTAMATTTATTCATCATTACCCAACCTTTCTTAATTCTTCTGCAGTTAAATCAAAATTCCATGTGGTGTGGAATTCCTTTTTGTATGAAAAAGTCACCCAATCATAATTTCTCCAAAACTTAAAGACTAAACAGTACCCTATGACAGCAAATTCTTGGCAAAAAAAAATGTATCCATAATAAAAATAGCAAGATGAAATATGAAAAGTACAGAAAATGTACAATGTGTGGTGACTTTATCAAAGACAGCACATCTTTTTATGCATTCTTATGACTGCATTTGTTTAGAAAACACCAAGCAGCAAAGTTCTGTTCATGTTCTCGAGTGGTAGGATTCATGATCACAGAAATAGAAATTTACTTCCAGAAATTTCATCTGCCACAGCTCACATCTCATAAACATGTCAGAAACCAATCCTCCACGTTAAAAATGTTTTGATAGGCTGTAAAAAGCCATTGCAGAAATATTTGCTTAACATCAACAAGATTTGAACAACCTCATAATTTAGGATAATGGCATTATATCACTGGCATGCTAAAGGATCAGGAGTCATATTTATTTCTTGTTGAAATGAAGTATTTGTCATCTAAGCCTATTCAAAAATTACAAAAAATAATATTTTGTAGTTTGCAGCAGTCTGTGTTAACGGCATGAGAGGATATAGCCAACGAGAAAAAAAGATCTTCATTACTAGCTACTTTTTTCTACTTTACTTGTGATACAGTCTGAAATGGAAGATTTTTTTCCAAAGTGAATGATAATAATTCTTCTCCAATGTCGCACTTGGTTTGAAAGATAAAAGTCATTCTTTTTACTATAGAACAGATAGTGCTCCTAGTAATACACCCTTACTCCATTTTATCCCAAAGATAAATGATAAAAGATTTTTTGATGCCATTTTGTAGACCTGGTGCACTTAATTCAGTAAGACTATTAGACTTGCAATTTGTTCCAGGACTAAATCACTGAAGCAATTATTTACKGGGAAATAACTTTTTTKGGGRAAAAAAAGTCCTGCAGTAAATCCTAAAGAACAAAAGTGATCCTACAAATCACTAAAAGTTCAGTGAAGTTTGTAAGTGAAGAGGACACTCAAAAGAGAGAAAAGCCACTTGAAGCATCCATTCTGAAACAATTGAACAGGGCACTTGTCACCACAGCAGGAAAGAAACAGAAAAGCACTTAAAGTCACTACCTGTACAAGTAATTTATTTTMGCAATCATCTCCAAGGTTACACAGGAAACAAAATGCAAAGGAAATAACTAATAAGGGTTCATTAATCTAAACTCCAGCACTCATTAATTTATAGGAATGGGAAATGTGTTAAAAGCTACCGCAATGCAAACAATATAAAATGAAAWGCATCAGAAGATGGTTTAAAAAAAATCTAGAAGTGACTTACATGGACACTATAGCTATACAAATACAAAGCAGCAGAGCCAGAGAATGCATATTCCCAAGAATTCAAAGCATGTTCCTTCTGTCATTGCTTTCACTGAAGCAGAATCAGTCTTTCAGTTGAGGGATTTGCCAAATAACTAGCAATTATTTTATAAAGGCCAGAGGATTTAGAAAATGCTCAATACAATTTCCAGCTTGAAAAGTGAAAGTCCTGTTTCTTAACTAAGAAGATAGTTAAATCTATCTGTGGCTTCTGGTAAAAGGAGAACAAAATTAAGTGAGAGTATTATGGGGTATTTTAGAAAGATGTATTGAGGAACAGGACTACAGGAGAAACAGTGAAGAATAATAAGATTCTCAACAGGAATTCGGTAGAAAGAATCAGCAGGGGACTAAAGAGAGAAGGACAAACAATAGGGGATGGGGGAGTTGAACAGTGTGTAGATACTCAGGAAGCAAAAAGAGGTAATGAAAGGCTAGGAAGCAATAAAACTGGGAGAGGAGGGACAGAGTGGCAATGTGTAGGAGATGACACATGCTTTTATTCCTGAATAAGTTTTGTAAACGTGATTCTAGACAGAACTTGAACGTTACACAGAATATTTCTTTCTTTGCACCGGCAACATGGGCCAGGATATTACAGGGTATTAAAAAATAAGATGAGAGATCAACTGCTTATTTGTTCTGTTTTTGAATTTTTGTTTGTTTTTATTTTGATTTGTTTGTATGTTTTTTCCCCAGGTTGCAGGACCGCACTCAAAGCCCTCCCATTGCAGCAAATGTTTGTGGCCAAGACCATCACAAGAGGGCCTATCGTGCATTAGAAATACGTAAGCAAGCAAAATACACAGGCAGCCAAAAATAACTATCACTTTCAATAACCTGAAATCTGCTGTACCATGGCTGATAAATATGATTGGTCAAGTGGCCATAATCTGTCCCGTGGTCCATGTAGCCTTTGGGTCAAGTGTCTTGACTCAAAAAGTCATACTGGGGAAAAACAAAAAAAAAAGATAGCTACCATAATTTTCTCCAAGTTTGAAAGGATTCTTTATAAGAAACTCAAGAATGTTTGATCACTAGGAGTGAGATACCATCTCTATTCACTAGAGGTCATATTGGGAGAAAATATTTAAGCTGAGGACGTAAATATATGTGTGGCTGTGGTGTGTGGCTACACATCAAAGAAATAGTAAACTTGTAAACTAAACTGCAGATGTAAAGATTCCAGTAGAAGATTGTTTTCTTGTTTGTTTGGTTGGTTTTTGTCAAGAATAGTCAGATACGTATTTGAAATGGAAGTAGTTTTCTCTCAGTATTTTGATTAATGAATTGAAAATAAAATACATCCTAAAGAGAACAAAACCAACTTAAACCTTGTCAAGGTTTGCCAAAATTGTCAAAATTATTCAAAAGTAATGCCCAGAATGACAGGTTTGCTTAATTTTATAGCTGGACWATTCTAAGTTTCCTTCATATTGAAAGGATTATCCTTTCATAGGTGTGGTATCCTAAATATTAAGTTCACAATATAAAGTTATTCATACTTCACTGGATAGAGCTGCCAAATCAAAATAAGAGAGAGGAAGATACAGTAGATAATAAGATTGTGAGGCTAAAATATATTTCCGGCAGTACAGATAAGAAAAATAAGTCTTGTTTTGAAGTTCACTGCATCGGGACCAAGGCAACAGAGCACAGCAGAGGCAGATAAAACATTATACAGTTTTAATTATCTCAAAATTATGAATAAATGTAATCACATATCACATTATGTACCTCAAATAATAAATTAGATATTTTTAAAAATCAGTCTACAGGTTTTAGAAATGTCTTCCCCTTCTATATCTCAAATGGTTAATTCTACGTTTCATACCTGTGCTCCATGAAAACAATTTCCTTGTGATACAACAGTATTAAAGCCAGCCTTTAAACAAATATAGGATAAATAATTTGCCTTTTAAAGGTGAAAGAATAATTTTAGCATTGTGTAAGAATCACCCAATGTCTCTAGACAAACTTAATACACTAACACCGTCACAGTATAGATAGACGGGGTAACTCTGCTCCTCTGCAGCGCTTTTTAGTCACTGCTATTTCTGATTCAGTGAAACAGTTAACAATTCTAATTCTCATTTCTACTCTAAAAATTAAAAACAAATAGAAAGGAATGCCCTGTGATTATTATTTTACAAAAAAGCAYCCATTTCAAGATTCATCTAAGAAAATTTAAAAATGGACAGTGAAAATAAATAGCAGCCAACGAATGCCAAATAAATACAAATAGATAGGCTTATTGTTCTTTGCTTYGCAATTCCTTTCAGCTCTATGTTTGTGCCATCTCAAATCAATCCCTGTTTATCTTTACCATCTCAGAGTCATACTAGAGGATGAGCAATAGRCCATACACAAGCTTTTTAAAATTCTTCTTTGCTTTAACTTTCATGGCCAGAGAAACATTTTCATCYACTCTTTTTACCCTAACTAGACCCCACTGCATAAAGAAGTTTCCATTTGATGGCRTATTCCCACATATCCTATCCAGGTATATTTTTCTCATGTAGTGCACGGGCATGGATATATTTTTAAGGATATATTGAAGCATACATTTTAGCTGTGCTTTTCCAAACACTACAGCAAAAAAAGCTTTTTTTAATGTTCAAAAACATAGCAAGAATAGGTTGGGCTTTGAAGGAAAAAAATACACTTGAGAATAATCAAGATTGCTGCACCAGAGACCATAGTTATGGCTTACATCATTTWTCTGCAAGACCATGATCTACTTACTCCATATATTTCCATTTTTCCTTCTGCAAAAGGAAGATATAAATTCCTTGTAGAAATATTGGTCTAACTCATTCATCCCATTATATATGTTGCAGGATTATTCCTATAYAAAGAAATACAAAGAATCTAAATAAAACTTGAGATCACTAAACAACAACAACAAAAAAAAAGACAAAATAACCAATAGCTTTATTTCAGTTACAGTTGGAACAGAATATTCCTTGATGAAATCAAAAGAACAATTTTACTTTAAGGTAAATTGAGTTTAAATAACATCTGGCAAAGATTAGAGATTTTACCCTSTTTCTTCCTTCTGATTACCTTTCACCAGCACTTGCCACCATTATCAAGACTGATCTGTCAACCTTTTTCCCCTGTTTAAAAAGATATTTTTAAAAACTCCCCAATCCATACAAGATCATAATTTTTACTCTTTTCCATATCAACATTAAGTGGAAAAGAAAAGAGTAGATCAAGGATATGCATATTAGAAAAATTATTTCACCAATAAAATTGAGAAATAAATATTTCATACATTTAAATGTCTCATTTTACTTCCCACTTTTAAATGTCTTGTTTTACAAATAACATCAGCTTGCATCTCAAAAAACTTACACAGCAAGAGGCATTAAATTGGTGCCTGTCTAAATTTGAGTCCTGTATCTTTAGTTTGGCTTGGCTTCTGTAGTGAAAAATGAAAACAACATTAATAAATGTGCACTGATAGCAAATCTTATCTTATTGAGTTCTCACAGATTACACTAAAATATGACTTTGTCTGCCCTCTTCTATAGCCCACTCCAGTGTTTGCTGTGGGAGTGCAGCACAAAGGCCTGAGGCAAGAGCAAAAGAAAGACTTTGCTGGTATTCAAACCTATGCAGAGTTTGATGAATACRTAGTGGAAAAAAATAAAGCTCCTGAGCTTCAAGACTTCATTTCAATTCATGATGTTACTGAGGAAGGCCTCTGGCATTAACATATTATTGAAATCATTTTTAAAAAATAAGATAAAGAAAAGATTTAGGGTAAATTTTGTTTTTGTAACCGTAAAAAGGTTATCTGACCCAAGGTCAGTGTAATAAAGAGATCACACCTAACAAAAGTGCAATACTTTCTCTGTCTTCTGCGTTACCATAATTTATATAATTTTTTCAATAACTCCCATAAATTCTACACACTCTTTACTTAGATRTGCTAGAAATTGGAATGATGCTTTATTCCTTTCCTGCAAACAATGCTTTTCATGAAGTCACTATGTTATATTACCACTCCCCAGACTGTGSCCCACAGTTGAGGACTGCTGTATGTAGATTATATAATTAGACTTAGGTAGCCCGTAGATAGATATAGACAGATAGAATTTTCTTAGTGATCCCTCTCTCACTGGCAATTTTAACTTGTATGAGTGAGAGTTCAACTGAAATACCAGTGGAGAGGATCATCTATTATCACAAATGTATAAGCAAGTGACTAAATGTGACTAAAAGTGACCAAAAAAAATCCTCTTATCCTCTTATCTCCTCCCTCCCCTCCCTATAGAAAAAAACTCCTCTTACCGCTCCCTTCCCTCCCTATAGACGTGATAGATGGACAGGCACCTCTACAAAAATCCCAATGTCAGATGACTTTTGACCTTATATTCTAGAATTCAATCTAGTTCTAGGCTATTAATCTTCTATCCTAGGTGGTTATTAACCTTCTCCTGCACATTTCTTCAACACTACAATTTTGATACTTGATCTCAAGATGAAGGTAGATTCCTTTGGAAGTGTTTTCCTTCTGCTTATACATTAATCTAAAATCTAGATATATTGTGGCATAAAGAAAATTGTATCTCTTGAGTAAGAATATTTCATTATATTTTTATTGTTTATGACTTGTATTTACACTGTGGCTTCTGCTCATAAATTGACAAAACATACACCAGACAGTTTGTTTTATTCACTTCTTTCTTTCCCCTCAACTACTAAACCAAATGCTCATCAACTATAACCAGCATAATGCCCAGACAGAAAAGATCAAAACTTGGTTCTCAGAATACACAGTGTCTTTGATGGCCTACAAGTTAATGTAATCACTGGCTCATCAATCACTTTGGAGTATCTCATAAGGATCCCCTCTCCATGCCTGTACAGAGGGGCCAGAGGGGCAGGATATTCTGTGGTACATCCAGTCACAGAGCTGGAATAAGAGAACTATGTACCTCGCATCTGGCCTTGCAACCTGGCTTGTTTGTTTGTTTGTTTGTTTTGCTTTTTTGGAAGGAATCTCTTGAAGAAACTCTTGGTCATGAGCAGGGAGGGAATTTTGGTGGTTTCTATTGATCTGGCTGACTGAGGGATCAGGGTGAAAACTTATGAACACAAATGCCCCATTGTACTGACACAAGTGCTAGTCCCATCCAGGTGTCTCTGCTACCACAGGTCATCTTAGACATCAATACCTACATGTAGGTAGTCAAAAGGAGCCCATTATGTCAACTTATTGTGCATGCATACAGTCATAAGCCTCCTTACAACAAATTAAAACAGCAGAGTCAATATCCATGGAAAAACCTTACCCCTGAGTTGTATGGAGTCATAAATTTTAATAAGTCTTGTATTGCAAATTAATACCAACATGATTATCTTCTCTCTGCATGCAGTCCTCTGTCATAATACATTTAAAAGAGATATAAAATAAATAAGAACCAAATATTTTTGCATAAAGTTTTCAAGATGCTTCTTATATATTCCTATAATGAATTAGTGCAGTTCATCACAGTTCGGCAAAATAATTAAACTAAGTTCCTTTTAATATATTGTATCCAGCCTATTATGTGGAGCAAATATGATGTTGCTAATGGAATGTGTTAGAAACAATGAAAATTCAATCAAATATTAATATGACAGTTCTCTGAGTCATTATACATAAACACATTTTGACTCACAAGCCCAAGAGATTGGTGCATTTCTTTTTACGATCCTGTCCCTTTACAGATAAAATGGATGCATAGTTCCAGCATGAGAAGAATACAACATGCTGTCCTGTGCACATTAAGTCTTAAATAATTGAGTCCTGATCTTGTCCATGCAAAAGAAAACATATAGTCTTTCTCACACACATAGATAGATAGATAGATAGACAGACAGACAAACAGACAGACAGATATTCTGCTATCCTACACAAAATCTAAATGTCTAGAATCCAAGATTTTTTTTTTTTGTAGGTGAATCTGTATAAAGTCAATTTGGTAAGAGGTCTCAAATTTAAAAGCTTCAGTAATTGTGGAACATATTAAAGGTCTGCTGGGACGGAGAAGCGAGGATATCAAAAACGGATGAATAAAAGTAAAAGTAGATGGAGGATTCATGAATCACATATTGATCTTGTTTTACACTTTGAGAGCTGAACAATTAAGAAATGCACAGCAAACAGGTTCACGCATATTACAGGCAGTCTTTTGCTGCATGTAGAGGTCAATCTTTTTTTTTTAAGATGGTTTGGCAATAATGTATTTGATGTCCTTCCTGGCTATTAGCTCAGTCATCTCCCTTTCGGGGACCTCACACTACTAAATCACTACATGTGTGTCGTGAGAACCATGCTGAGAGCTTTGCCTTTCACCCAGATGTAGTCCTGCCATGTAGAACTGACACTGCACATCCCTCAGCATGGTGACACCCAGGCAGCTAGCACTCAGGAGCAGCACAGCAGCCTGCCACCAAACTGATCCAACTTTGACTTACACCAGTCTCCATCAGCGTAAGCCAGTGAGTCGCCTCCTTGGACCAGTGAGAGAGAGGGACACACTAGGGGCTGCGGAAGAGCTGCAAGACTGTAGCCACACAGCCGAATCCCACATTTCAGCCTAAAAGCTGTTCTTGTGCCCCCGTGAAGCCTTCCATATTTTGAGCATTTGAGTTCCCAACACTATTTTTTTGGAAAGCAGGTCAAATTCTTAACACACAGTTTCTATCAGGATTGAGTCATCTAAATAGGATAGACCAATATCAAATCAACTGGAAACTGACTCTTGGGATCCACTTGCAATGCTTTAGCATCACTCCTATATCTCTATTCTCTTTAAGTCATAGATTTAATAATACTAATYCCTTAGCCACTGTCATGCCACAGAGAGTCCATAAATAGTCGACCTCTTTTCCTTTTGCTTCTCATTTGCCTTTTACTGCTTGATTTCCATAACTTGAACTTCGTGATGCTGTTTGATTGCCAAAATAAAATAAGGCTCTGACAATAGGCCTTGTCTTACGTACTCAGTACACTGTATTGTATTGCTACAAAAAATGCTGACTCACGTCAGAAGAGTCATCAATTGAGGCATCTCTTTTAGGGCAATGGATTTTCACATTTTTTCTATATATTTGGGTTTAATTTGTATGTTTTAAGACCTACTTGTTCAGTGGTTCTGATTAGATACAGTTTATTGCTGCATTTCATATCTCAGTACATTCAGGAAGCAAATGTGTCACTCATATTTCCTGTGTATTCAGGAAATTCTGATTTTCACACTCACAACCTGTCATTTAAACAAGTTAGCAGCAAAATCTAAAATCATCTTTGACACCTTTGGCTTCTTACAAATGCTTCTAAATAATCAGATAATTTTACAAGGTAATACATATTTCTGATGTCTGCCAGAGAAATACTTTGCTTATGCTGCAGAAGGCTTTGTAACTGTTCACTAGGCTTAGGATGAGTGACAGATGCCTTTACTTCATTATTCACCATTGTTCTATGCCAGAAATATTGAACAATGCTACAATAAGCACAATCAAACTAGTCTCATTCAAGTTCGAGGTCAATGGAATTCACCYATTCTTTCAGAACAGGACAGGTAGTTACATAAAAAAAAACCTGAATTGATCTAGCAAATGACAGTAATTTCTGCATTTTGCCTCTGAACAAGCAGGAGCAGAATGGTGAAGAAAACCTTTGCAAATTGATATGCTCTAAGAAGGTGATACTTGTTGTGCATAGTCATGTTTAGTGATCTGCTTGGAGTCCTTTGGCCTTGAATCTTTGACCAGAACCTTTCCATATAAGGGAGTCACTCAGTTATATGTCTGGGGTGACTTAACACATTACATCTCCCAAGGTTCCATTAAATATTCCTTCTCCTGAAATGAGTAGCAAAAATTGCCTAATTYTCAAGTTTCGTTCACTGCTTGCTTTCTGCAACTGTTTTATCTTAACCCAAGGTTTACTTTGCAGGCTTTGTTTGTTAACTTTCTTCCTACCTTGTCATTAAATGACACCACATTAAATCAYACCAGCATTTGCCATCATATTTATTTTAAGACTATACGTACATGCACATATATGTGTGCGCACGTAAGTTGGGGGTGGGATCGGGCAGGATATTCCCAGCAGCTAGGTAGATTTATGCATGATAGGTTTGTGTGTGAGTTGCACTCTYACACACAATGTTCTTTGGTGGGGCAGGGGAACTTTCATGGAAGCTTTGGACCCTCTCAGCTGAGAACCCTTTCCATTCTATGGCTGCTTATTTTCTTTCTGGTTTCAAGTCTCAGTGCTCTACAGGAAAAAAGAAAAACAAGAAAACTTTTCTCATCTCCCTGTTTTCAATACTTCAAGTAAGTATGCTAAAAAAATAAACCATGCACACAGCCAATAAATCTTGCAGTAGTCTATTTTTTCTTACAATGAAGCCTCAGGCAAATCATCTGTGGCAAAGAAAGCAAAATGATTAAAGCCATCTAACATTCCCTCATTTACTCAACTTCTATACCTACTCCAACTACTGCTCCTCTCAAGAGAATTCAAAGTCCTCATGTTGCTCAATTCCTCTATCAASCAATGAAAAAAATGTTTAGTGTGGCTTATCAGACTAATTATGACAAATCACTTCGGAGTTTTGCATGCAGTAATTTTGGAAAAAAAATTAAAAAGCTAAATTATTACAAAGTTGTAGAAAATATATTAAACATTTGGTTCTTTTCATGAACATTTCTCACTCATTGAAGAAATCATTACTTCCTTCTTCTACAGAAAGTATATTGGCTCCGAAGAAACCTAGTGAAATTTGTCTGACTCGGCGAGCTACTACGCTTCTTGTTCCTCAGTAATTTCATCAAAGTGTTTTCAAAACTCACCTAGCCATTTTCACTGATCTTGATGCTGGACATGTTGCATCCAGAACTAAAAAAGCATTAGCCATGCTATTGACTGTCTCACAGATAGAAGGTTAATGCCTGTTCTTATATTCCTGGGATCTCTCTGCATCATTCAGTGTTTCCATCATGCAACAGAAGAGTACCATCTAAGGAGGTACTTTATATTTTATATAGCATTCTGCTCCATTAATTTTCATAGCCCGAGTTACTATATAATTCTATTTTGTTATTTTGTTTGTGAGTACTTTGGATAAGGACCTATTCTCTTAAGGTTAGAACTGAAACTAAATTCTTCCAAGGCAATCATACCTAAGGAGAATGGGTAGAAAATTTAGATACCTCACTTAGAGATTCACAAAGATCATTCTTTGACTATTCAGAGAACAGATGAGGCACTGCAGTCTAAAACTGGAATATACTCTTGAAGATGCATTTACTCTGTTTACCCTGCACATCACACAGCCTCCACTGCATTAATCAACTATTTTATGAAGATGAACTCACAGATGAAGAACAGCTGTCTGGGAATGAATCAGATCAAACTAAATGTTGCATTGCAAGATAGAGGAAAGCACAGAATACAAAATGGCACATTCTCATCTATTTGATCCAGTATAATCACAGACAGTCCATTCTAAATAGAAGTTAGTTATTGCTTCATTCCTCATTGATGGGAGATTTTCATTAAATAGTAATATCTATGAGGACACAATTTACTGTGTACCCCAGAACTGCCTAGAAGATGCCCATCATTTTCCTCTTTAAAAGCCTGATTCTAAGTTATATYTCTCAGATATACATATAGAGTACAACATCATATTCTTGGATGTAGATATGAAACAAAATTCCAGAAATGACAGCCAAAATTGAAATTCAGCAGCACTTCCTATAACTTACCATAATCACCTGAAGTTTCATCGAGCTTTGCCTTTCAGCTCCGTGCAGAATGGCCCACAATGAATATAATCCCATTCCTCACCTTTTAGGGTGAAGATTCCTGGAAAATAAATAAAATATTATTTTCCTTAAAAAAAAAAAAAAAAAAAAGAAAAAAAGCAAGGTGTGAGGGGCCTTTCTGTTGCAAGGTGGAATAAAAACCATTTGTTGGACAAAACATTGGAAGTTGGTCCAAGAATGTTGAAAACATTCTCAAGAGACTTAGAATGGATGCAAACCCCATTAGTTTTCCATTCTGCCTGCAAAACCAACTTCCTTGACCTTCTCCTTTCTAATAAAAATCTAGCAGAACATATGCAAATGTAAAAAAATATTTTGCCTTTTTCATCTACATACAATTATCCCCAAGGAAAAGGCAAAAGAAAGGAGAAAAGCAGCACACTGTATAAATTAATAGCTCTGAATTATTCATTCTGCTGTCTATTAATAATATTTTCATATAAAATAATGATTCCCTGTCCTGAATATCTGAAATAGCCCATGTGGTTTTATGATCCAGGAATCACATGACTGACCATCCCCAAAGAATAGATTTTTAGTTTATCATTCAAACATAACAGATATATCAAAGTTTGGCTTTGCAGACAGCACTAGGTCTGCCCTGTACAATTCATGTGATTTTAAGAAAACCTAATATTTCACTCCTAATATATTTAGGCTCCTCCTAATTTCTACTAGCAAGAAACAGACTCCTTCTCATATAATCTGTATTTTATGTTCATGTCATAAGGCTTGGTCTGATTTTTTTTATACAGTAATCAACCAGGGCTTGGATGTATTTTCCGGACAATGAGTTGGTGGTAGTGATTTTTCAAAGCAAAATTAATTATTTAATTTAAGCAATTAGCTTAAAAATGCGGTACTACCTAGAAACTACTAAGATACTGAGCAGTTTTAATGCTACCAAAAATGAATATTCTTAGTATTAAGAAAAGCATGATTATTTTAAAGAACAGATTTAATATACCGCAGACTTGCAAGTCACAGACATAGTTCAAAAAGGCTTACCAAYACAAAATGGCTTATCATTATAAAGAAATTAATTTTTCTAAAGAACAAAAATCTTCACAACATGATAAAATATAATGAAAAGAAAAATATCTAGGTAACACATGAATCTTTCCTCCTCAAGGAACACCAAAATCTAAGTGCAGGAACAAAATAATCATCATCTAAGTATAAACCTGTTAACTGATCAGGGTTGTTGAAGGGTCTGTAGCAAGTTATCTATCTAACAAGAAGTTTCTGCTGTGGTTTGATCTTAAAAAACAAAAGAAGAGAAGCTCCAGCTAAGTGGATACAGAACTTGTGTGATAACACAGAGAATTAGACTGATTTCATTCTGCCCAACAGACTCCATATTGCTCAGAATAGTGTCAAATAAAAACCACTTCTGCTCAGGAAGTGATTGCTTAGATTTGTTATTTTACAAAAGATTAAACAGGAAAGAATAAAATGTTCAGCATGAAAATTTCAAAATTAAGCCAGACAAGTTCAGGAGCGAATTTACTTATGAGATGAAAGGGGAAAGACCACAAAGGCACGTTACTGGCTCATGGTCCAGCAGGAACCCTAAATTTATACCTTAATGTCCTGGTAGAGATATTGCACTTCCCAAAATAATCAAGCAGAAAAAAGTTCAAGCACTGTGCTACAGAGTAGATTGATTTGCATGCTTTATGAAATGATGGTGACACAGAACATATATCCAAAGACAAAATAGGCAAAGGAAATAAAGATATGAGAATTAGAATTGCCATATTCAAAGGGATGTTACCTGATATTGCATTGAATGCAAAAAAAAAAATATGAATTAAGAAACTAGTCAATACTTTAAAACTGGGAAGATAATCAGTTCAGTCAATTCAGATACCTGAAATACCACCCGAGATGACCCTGAGTCATGAAGAAACAGAAATAAAACTGTAAAGTAAAATGCAATTGAAGAAACAACAGGAATTTCCATCAGATGTTGTAAATTCATCAACTAGACCTGAAGGAGGAAGAGACAAAAATACATAGATTATCTGGTCACAGCAATACCAAAAATAAACATTGAGAAAATATAGAAATATACAGAAAATATACTTAAAATATATTTAATCCAAGATGTTCCTGGTGGAGTCTCCTTCTCTGGAGATCTTCAAAACCCGCCTGGACATCACCCTGTGCCACATGCTCTAGGGGACCCTGCGTGTGCAGGGGGGTTGGACTAGATGACCTCTACAGGTCCCTTCCAACCCTAGCCATTCTATGATTCTATGATTCTATGATCTGAAGATATGCAAATGTCATGCGTGCACCATAATGTGAAGCCTAATTTAAAATATGGTTCTTACCACTCGTTCAGATACAATGACCTCAGAGTAGGAGAGATGCAGAGAAGAAGTTCTGTTATGCTGTGAGCAATGAGTCGCAAAGCACATCATCAGAATTCGTGCTTTTACTCAAGCAAAATGAAGACTAAGATGAAGTTGCTATTTATATGTCTGGAGTAGACAACACAGGAAAAGAATGTTTCAACCATAGGACGGAAATTGTATTTAATGGAAAATCCTAGTTTCTAGTCTGTCAGGTACAAAGACCTGGAGGAGCTTTTTTTTTAGAGGGGTGAGATTCTCAGCCTTCGGCTTTGATTGAGTTGAAGCTGAATCCAATTAGCATATGCTACAATTACTAAATTATAGATGATCATGGGCATAAAAAAGAAATTTTCTCGCATATTAAAAAGTTTGTCTTATACGCAGTAGCTGTTACAACAGCTCTTGGCACCACCACCAGGGCAGATTATCAATGAAAACAGGGATAGAAACACTGGTACAGATGTGTGCAGCAGTAGCTGCTGACTTGTGGCTTATGAAGGAGGATTAACTATGTTTAAGATGTAGTTCATAAATATTATTCCTTAGAAAAGGAATTTTAAGACATGGCTATTTGACACACCAGAGTAACATAGCAGGTTATTACCGCTCCTTGTGCTTTCCAAACAGTAACAAGGATGCTGGAAAACCACTGCTGCTTCACCCACTTTCAGAATTAGAATAACCCCATGAAGCATAAAATATAGACACTGGGCAAGGGACACCTCTACCTGCAGTAAGTACGCATAAGCATCTGACAGGGAAGTGGCATGTATATACAAATACTATAATTGAAAATGGAGMGTTTACAGTGGCCACACAATCCACTTGCAGACATAAGGGAAAAAAGTAATAGTAACATAAAATTCAAAATATGGAAACTTACAAAACCTGGAAATTTTTCTCCTTTTCTCACTCTCTCCTGGCAGCACATCCAGTGCTTATAGGAAATATACTTGAAAGACCTTGAAAAAAGTAGAACACAGGATCAGATGTAGACCGCTGAAAGTGTACTTGGAAATACAATCAATGACTTAGGAATTCCTTAATGGCCATATGGTGTATTTGAACTTGTTWAAATAATGTGGCACACTGGCAAACTGAAAGGGGTTCAGTGAGCAGCCAGTGAGCGCTACAGGTTCATAGAGTTGTTCAGCTACCGCACTTATTTACCATCCTGCCTCCAAAAGCACATGAGTGGAAGCTTTAGCCATCCTGAAAAAATGTAGTGACCCTTCAGTGAAAAGAATCATGAAACTAAGAAGGGTTAAAAAAATAAAGAGCATTTTGCATATGAACATGATTGCTTTAAGATGTGCAAAATTAATTCCCAGAGATATAATACAAGAAGCAATATATCTTGAAGCCAGCAAATGTTTGATCTGTCTCAATATCTTAAAAAGTTGATTCCTATGGAATTGGGTAGTTATAACATCATGTGAATTAAAAATAGCTAAAAGACAACGATGAATTAGAATGATTAAAAGAAATGTATCAATTTGAGACAGTTCAGCCTAAAATACATAAGATTATATTGCATAGATATGATTAGATCACTATCATAGACTGATAGATATACCAAACTATCAAAGAAGATACAGTTGGCGACAATGGAATATTACAACAATTGGTAACAACAGATAGATGTAGCATAGTTTGGACATATCAGTGYCCTAACTTGTTTTCTGGGTACAGTCAGATAATCTAGAATTACCCAAAATAGGTCAGTCTATTCGAAATGACATCTACATCTGCATCAGGCTCTCAGAAGAATATGCTCTAGGGTATCTCAAACCGTGCTGACATTGTGAGGGTAGAATAGATCACTGGGCTGTTTCTGTCCTTCCTGCACCTAAATAGAATTCCCAGATAGCTGGCATTGAGAAAAAGGATAATGTGGTCATTAACTGTTAAAAAGCTGGCATTGAGAAACTAATGTAGCAAACTATGCCTTTCTATTTTCATCCTGTTTGGTTGGATAAAAATAATGTTGTTTATTTATACAGCAATAATCATATGTTCCCTTGTGTTAACTCTGGTAATAAATCTATAGAAATTAAATAATATTACAAGGATTTTTATGATATTTGCTTTGTATTTCCTAATGAAGCCCTTATATTTCCATTATTATTACTCTCTTGCATTTTCAATCAATCATGAGAGTTCCTTGGTGGAGGTGAATAAGGATGGACTTATTTTGTTTAGATATAATAGTTAAGATAAAAATAATAATGCTCTGATACATTCTAACATTTTCCTTTGGTGCTAAAGATTAGGTGCTCTAAAGATAAGAACAAAGTCAGTCCTCACTGATATCATCAAATATTTCTCTAAAGCTTCCAGGAACAGGAAATCAGGAACAGGGATGTTCACTGTAGTCTATTCTGCCGGCGACACAAYGGTTCCAGTAATGGCACTGATGGTGCTGATGGTCTCTGCCTAGTGGGACTGATGCTACTGCTACARTCACTGAATAGCTCCTTTTCAATTCTTATTGTCATACTGGCATAGAGAGGATTAGCTTCAGGAAGGAAGCATCCTCCARAGTAGATCAGTCTTATGCCTAGAGGCATTATTTGAAAATATCAAATAAACAAGATTAGRAGTCAAGGTGAAAGGCAATACAGCTTAAAGTTTCGCAAATGACTATCTACTTTGTTTGTTAAACTTCACTTGTGTACTTTTCCTAAAGACATCAGACCTTTTCTTTGGAGAAATTTATAAAACAGGGAGTAAGAGTACAGCATAGAAAATGTGAGATATTAGAGGAAAAATAAAAATCTGTGGAACTTAAGCTATTTAGAAGATGTATTTCAATTTTCCAAGAATTTTCAAGAACAAGAAACAAAATCTACTAAAAACTGCATAATTTTTTGATTTTGCTATATTCAASGTTAAAAAATGGTTTAATACCAAATTTATAATCTTCTATGTTGTTTAAGCAAATCACACACAAATAAATTACACTAATGTCAATATAATCATCCTCAGTTGTCCTAATCTTGCTGCATCACTAAAAGCAATAAGCTATAAAAGACCAAGATCACAACCTATAGATGGATTCTCATACATATTACATCACTTTTGTCCTCTTTTTAATCTTGGTAGTAACTTCTTTCCTCCTCCTCTACAGAAGTGAAACATTACCTCCAAATTTGTTTGTACCTTTTGTAGAATTATTTATGAAGAAATCAGAGATAATACTTTTTGATCTCTTCCACATTCTACTATTTTGTGCCTACTTTACATTATTAACTCCACTGTGCCTCTGGTTCTCCTTTTTCTTTTGTATGTGTCATCAAAACTTTGCTTTCAAGAAGTRTTTTCTTTATGTATGTTTGGTTTTCAGGGAAGAATTTTAGTCATATACACATTAAGTGTCAAGGCTCTCTCTGTTGTATGAGTAAAGAGAGAAACACATCCCCAGCTGATTTGGCCTATGTGAAGAAAGGATGGGATGAATCACCATGTGAAGGTGCCACTTTCTGTGCTGATTGCTAGAATTTACACAGCCAACTTTGATTGACAGCTAAGGTTAGACAAGATAAATGTCTTCCTTAGTGTTATCTTTTCTCAATTCCCAGTGGCTGTACAGGGGCCAATAACACCTACAAGTCCATAGACAGATTGTCGTTTTCTGTAAATCTGCTGGTGCTTTCTTAAAAAATATGTAATATTTTCTAACTATGGTCAGAGACTAGATTCAGTTCTAGAGAACTGCTGTATATCTCATTGCTACTACGAAGAAACTGAGAAAAAATTAGATGAATTTGTTTCAGCTACTTTGCACTTCTCCATTTGGAAATTACAACACAAAAACAGCCAATGAAAAGATATAATTTTCCAAAATTATTTGTAAAATTTTTGTGGATAATATTTATACAGCTTTTTTCTCCTCAGCAAAACAGAGTTCTCTAGTTAGTAAGAAACCTTCAGAAAGTTTTACATTTATTTTCAGTTTGGATAAGCACATTGAATTTCAAATGTTCTTACAGAAATTTAAGTAACCCTTTGAAGTCTGGATTTAGATCTCATATATTCTGGTTTGACCTGTGTCACTCTACTGAGTTCAGTAGCAGTACTTTTGAGTTACACAGCAGTAAATGAGATTCAGACCTCTGAAGTTTGCAGGCTGGAGTGAATTCAGTGTAAAAATTATCTGTCTTTCCTGATTCCCAACACTTCTGATTCCAGTTGGAAATTTCTGAACAGCAGCAGCCTCTCTCAAGGCATCTTGGCATTTCTAGTATTGGTCAGTTCCCATAAGTTCAAGGGCTGTAAAACTGAGAAAAAAAAAAAAAGAATATATGAAGCAGTTCAGAATCCCCTTGAGGTCTGCATTATAACTGGAAATTAGACCATTTGTGTATCAATAGCTAGGGAAGAAAGTCAAAGCGAACAGAGCTCTTTAAGTTTTAGACTAATTTCCTGTCCTTACCAAAATTTTCCTCTGATYTATTGCTGAGTGCAAAATGATGTTTCATTTCAAGATGCATAGTGACTCAAATACCAGAGTTCAGTTCCTTGYTTTCAAAAGTGCTTTCACACAAGGAAGAAATGAAAGGTACTAAGACAAAATCATGTTACGTTCTTTAAATCTGTCCACATATATTATGTTGAGGACCTGACCAGTCCTTCACATGTCTAAGAGAAGACAGCAAGAGGAAAGAGATTCTTGCATACTGTAAAAGTTCAGTTATGATAAAACTTTTCAGCAGAAATTCACAGTTACATAAAGATAGCACACACATTTGTGCTTATCAACCAAAATTTTATCCTGATTCTTGAGTTTGCACTCTATATTTGCCAGTCAATTATCTCAACTAAACAGATAAAGTTCTTGTCCCAGTGGTACTTTCAGTGTAAAAGCAACTGATTATAATGATAGAAATAAAAATGCGGGGGAGGGAGGTACAATGTTTTCTCCAATTTGTGCATGGAATTTACRATTATCTCTTTTTTTTTTAAGTTTTCCCAACATACTTGGTGATTTTATGCCTATCACTGAACTGTGAAATCTGACCTAAACTTTAAAGCTTCAGAGTTGGGTTTACAGTTGAGAGCAATATCTCATTGGTAAAAGTTGCTTGAATAAATATATCTTCCTTAAGTATTTAGAAACAATAATTGCAGAATTTTTTCACTGCTTTAACGTGCATTTCTAAAGCCTCTCCCCAGCCAATATAAGTTCTGCCTAGTCTTTTATTCCCAGCTGCACATTCCCACCTCCTCCTTTGACTTAGAACTGGAGTTCATCAGCCAGTTCAAGGTGTTAATTTGATTGAAAGTAACCTCTCTCTACATACATACATATATATATAAATAATTATATAAACATACATTTCTGCCAAATCAGCTATAAAATCCACCATTAATTAAGAAAGCAATTTTTATTTTAAAATTTCTTTCAGCTTTACCTAAAAATAAAATTACTTCTAAGTGACTTAACCTTTGCCTCAAAGTACATTCTTTGATGCTTTGCATTTTTTGGGATCTCATTTCATGGAGAGAAACATATAATTCTCCCAAACAGAGTGAACTGGCTGRAAATATTCAGAGGACCAGATTTAAAGGAGAGATAAGTTCACACAGTAGCAAAAACAGAAGAAGTTGTTACATTTCTGTAGGAAAAAGACTGAAATGTCAAAGCYTGAGTCCTGATACAAAAATGAGTGAACAAGGATTTTCTTAAAAAGCACTTTTTATTATTATTTAAAGAGTTCTAATGTATCAATGCTAGCACATCAAGATTGAAAACTTGTGGARAAATGTACCAGTCTGAGTGAAAATTACTTAGTACTTTTTTATAAATGAACAAAAATGCCAGACATAAGAGCAAACTAAGTCCCAGTTTGCTCATGATTTGTTTTAAAAAGGGAACATGAACCTGATTTTTCTGTTTCCTGATAAGGTAATGTTCTGCATTGTATTATTCTCCAACAAAAACAAAATAATAAAATCTGAAATGATGTTGTATTTGGGGAACTTTTCTAAGTGTAGAAGAAACAAAACAGAAGGAGATCACTAGGCATTTAACCTCATTCCCTACAAATTATTATTCTTAATTCTGGCTGTGTATAGCCACTTGCCTGTGTGTGCCTCCCACTCTTGCTGTACTAGCTACCTCTATTCAGGTAACTTCAGATCACAAAATAAAGAATCAATGGATAACTAAAGGAAATTTTTTCATCCACCATGGAAAATTCAGACAGTAAGAACTCTGAGGCAAGTCCTCAAACTCAAGACGTCTGAGCATGAAGTTTTATTTGCCCTTTGACAAGCTTTCCTTCAAAAGAAGTAGTGTAGGAGAACAAATGTTACATAGAAGACATCCAAGATATATTCACRTGGCTTCAGAAGACAAAGCTGTAAGACCTACAGAGTACATGCAGTGGATCCTGCATTAAAACGGTCTTAGTACATGTCTTACTTAAAACGTCAGCCAGYGATCTATTTTTCAGCTCACAAAGATACAGAAAACTTTTATAATAAGACTCCAGACTGCAACTTTAGAAAGAAAAAAGAACATAAAATTAAAATCCTAATCTTGGTTTTAAGAAAAAAAAAAAGCATAATTTGAGGGGACACAGGTCTTGAATACTTCCACCTGCAATATTGATGTTGCCCTCTACCTTTTCAATTTTATCTAGCATTATTAGCCAGAAGCAGTCCATTTGTCTGCAGCTTTGTAACTTTGCTATTGTCAGAGGTAGGCAAGCAATCCCTGAATATCCTGCTCTTTTTCTCCTGAGCAGTCATCATGAGGCATCTAGTGAAACAATTGCTAACAACTTTGGGAGTAGGAAAAACAGGCAGTAGCCATATACTGAAAACAGCAGGCTTTGCTGTGCTATATTAGCTAGTAGAAATGCTATATTTTATCTACTTGTTCTTTGCTGCATTAGGAGAATGTTAAAGGGAGTCACAGAAGGTACCTGGTTCTATATAAGCTCATACTTTGGAACATTGTTGCAGCAAACACCCAGCATAAATGAAGAAGGAATAAGAGAAAGGATTTGTCCTTGATCACACTTAATCCTCCGAGAAAAAAAAAAAATCTGCAATTTACTCATTTCATGTTCCCCCATCACTTTGTTTCATCCACAGAACTGGCAAGCCTCAAGTCAATTCTTCAGTAGTCAACAGTTTGATATACATTTATAAAATACCTTGATCCCCATAGGAGTATTGCAAAGAAAATTAACATGYAAAACTGATCAGATCAGCAACTGGTGATCTCAGGAGATATTATCTAGGTTAGAAAGGAAAGAGACAATGTCAAAATTATCTCAGCTAATGATAACTTTCTACAAAAAAGAATTCTCAATGCTGGCAAAATCAGTACAAAAGAAAAGCATCAATTTTACTCATGCTGAATTTTACATGAAACTGAAAAATAGTAGTTTTACAAAACACTATGTTCTGTATTGTCCAGGAGAAAAGTATCTTGAGAATTTTTCCCATGAAATATATAGGAAGATTGGGTTCAAAAAGAACCACATTTCCGCACAAACAAACAAACTTGCTTTCTCTTCCTTACTTGTAGGAGCCTGCAAAACTCTGGGAGACTTTAGGGCATATTCCTGACCAGTAGCATAAAATATTCCACACSACAGTATCAGACTAAACTTTAATAAACCCTGGTTTCCAGTTTTGTTATTGATTTAGTTGATTGCTGTTCACAGGAAAGAAGCTATTGGAGGGCACATTTAACGTTACTTAATGTTAACATTACTCAAATGTTACTGTACCAAAAAAATAACATCTCAAAAAATATAATAGTAACCTAGTGTGAATTCTGTTCAGCTTTCAAATTAGCTATTAAAAAAACCTATTTTTTCAAAAAAAAAAAGAAAAAAAATGAAAGTGATGCAAGTGGCAAAATATTTCTCCATAATAAATTTATAGAAAAAAAAAGTACCAGCTGTTCCTAACAAAATCTTGATGCAAATTTAACACTTTGCACAATTTTAGCAGCTTCAGCCTCTAGGCAGKATCTGAGTTGATGACCAAAAATAGCCGCATCTGATATTGACACTGCTGCAGTTTGATTGGAAAATAAGATGCCACACAGAGGTTAGCTCTTCTGAASGCAAGAAAGTCAGTCTTGAAGACAAGATCAGTATGAATTCAAAAGAAATAATATTTAGCCTGACTGCTTTAATCAAGGTGCTGCCCCGTTAGCATTGCATTTTTTGTAGGAATGAATTAGGAGACTGAGCCRGGCTGCTGAGGTTATTGTTATCACCGAAGGAAAAAATATCAAAAACAAAGAAAATCAATGAACTTAAATTTCACAGTAAGGAAGACACCTGTTTCTRTATCTGAAAGCAAAGGAGACAAGAGAGCACTCTGGTAATACGTCACTAAAGTATTGACATGAGGCTGAGTATAGAATTAGATGTGTTCTACTTCACCCACCTATGTTTTTAATTTGCACTCACATTCAGGATAAGATACACYGAGTTTGTGTGTCTCTGGATTTCAGCCAACAACTGCTTTTACATTAGGTTTTCCTAATGAAGTGTTGTCATCATCATTTACTTTTGACCACATTGGAGCAYCAGCAATCATAACCAGTAGCAAGAGATGGTGTTATCTGTTAGCAAGAGTTTCTTCTAGATGAAGCATGAACTTCTGCTSAAGTTGTACTGAAATGTCTTGACAGAGGAAATTGAAGTCCAGTTGTGCTGATACTTTTCAAAGATACGTGCTGTTCCTTCCCTTCCACCAGCTCAACAAACGACCTAGGAACAGGGGCAACTCTATCCGGGAAAACACCATAATCAGCCAAATGGGATGTTTTCTCACACAAATACCCCATTACTGCTCTGCTAATGRTTCTTGGTCTGTAACTGCTTCACCTATCCCGCTCACAGGAAGCATGGCATCAAGTCAGGCACAGTCTGCAGCTCTAAGCCAAGTGACCATGACAATACAAAGATGAATTAATACAGTCACTTGCAGATCCTCTCTAAACACCTCACTTCCCATCCTCTCCTTCCGTTGTCACCCTCTCCTTCCCTTTCCTGCCTAATACAGGTCTAGCAAAGTCTCAGAACACCTAGTTCCACTCCCACAAMAATAAAATATGGGCATAGGTTTTCAAACGTACACAGGTGCATAGCCTTTCCTGTGTGTAACACAGAAAAATTACAGAAATTACAGGTAGCAATTTCTTGGGAGTCCTGCAAATGTTAGCAAACAGAATCTCCCCTTGACTTCTCCCTTTTATTCAGAGCAGGATCCAGAAAGAAGAAATGTGTGATTTAACCTCATAGCAGAAGGCATATCATTAATTGTCTTATTTAATTTGGAGGGAACCAATCAGTATCTGTTCCCTCAAGCTTTCTGGTCAACAATTCTTCCTCCATCAAAGTCTTTTTGATTTTAACCCTGTCTAATCCTCTGTTCCGTTATGAAGTACTAGATGCCCGCATTTATTTAGATTCTTAGTTTCCTGTCAAAACAAATGGCAAGATGATACTTAACATCTTCAAGAGGCTGCCTCTTGAAGTCTGCATGTCCATTTCCTAACAAAGCAGAGAAATATAAGCAGGCATGTCAATGGAGATAAGCAAATATTTAGCAGCAAACAAAAGAATGATGTATTCTAGGCAGATATTTCCTCTTAATCAAGTGATATGGAGTTTGTTTTTCATTTCATAATACCTAAACAAGCAGAACCAAGAGCCCTTTCTATCATAATGAATTCAGTTATGCAGTCATTTACCATCAGATAGCTTTGAGGGAAAAAAGCTTGAAATATGCTATAAGGAGCCAAACAAAAGCCAAATCAATCAGTGTAAAACAGTTTAGTTATTTTCTCTTAGACCTTTTCTACAAAAAAAGAAAAAAGAAAAAAGATAGTTTTATTGTTCAGAATCTGCTGTTAAAAATTAGTGCACCAGTAGTGAAGGAGAATATACCTTCTCTCCTTGGTCCTTTCAAAACAGTGATCAGGGAGGGAAGAAGAATAGGTGAATCTATGAAGCACTTTTAGTTTTACATTGTTTCGTGGYAAGTAATCGTCATCCCACTAGGAAATATCATCAACAAATTTTACAGTAGGTCACATTTTCTTCAAAGKAGTGATTCTGACATAGTCACCAAAGAGACCCATACACAATATTTGCACAGGATAGGCCACCTTAGCTAAAGAAAAGCAATAACAAAAGCCTTACAGATGACTTTAAAATTGTTGCTTAAGGCAGAGGCAACCAGATTCTCATTAAACCAACTGGCAAACAATATCCATTGAGAATTCTGACCCGTGGTTCTRTAAATGTAAACAATATCAGAAGGAAGTTTCCATTAACTAAAATAATACTCAGGAAATATTCAGGAAATATAATACAGTGTGATATCTGCTCTGTTATTTTTAGCCATCTATCCTTTTCTCCATTTTGAGAATCACAAGGTCTCAAAGGTATCCAGCAGCAGCAGCAGCAGATATAATACTWACATTAATGCAATGTTTTCTTCTAAAAAAGGGTCTCCTATCTCAGCCACAGGAGCACCAYGAAGACTTAAAAGTAGCCAGGGACAATAGATCTACAGACTCAACCCATAAAGCTGATAAACACCATTAAAAAAGGGAGCGAGGAAGGAAGGAAGGGAAGGAGAACAGTCAGTTGGAGGTGCCGAAGTTCTTAAAGCTCTGGTTGAYGTGTAGCCTTTGTTGATTTGTACTTTAGAGGGTAAAGCAGTTTGAATTTCACTTTTCAGAATAGTTATACACAAAGAAGAGATTCAGAATATAAGCAAAAGTTGTGATAGGCCGCAAAAAAGTTTGGTCTTATTTCTCTTTTAGACTTTTTTTGCCTCCATTTTWATAATGCATTTATTTTAATTAGGGGGTGCTATTCCTCTTCTTTCAAGAGTCAGGAAAAATTAATTACACATTTTTTCTATGTATAGATGTGTGTATATGTAAGTGTAAATACATATGTGCATATGTAAATACATATATGTATATGCTAATAAGATAGAACTTTTACACAAGGAATACACAATTCTTACATGATATTCACCTCATGAACAAAGGCTAAAAGAAAAGACGATATCTAGCAGGTGCAAGATTCTTCTCTTAGTGCAAGGTACTCGGCAACTAGGGTAATAAAAGTAGCAAAAAAAAAAAAATCTATATAAAGTAACATAGGAGTCTATAACAGAGCAGAAATCTRTAACATGGAATGAGAAGTAGCTATGTGTGAAAACAACCAGACCTTGGTGATACGGATGGTAGAGCTGCTGCTGCTAAACACAATCCATATTAGATGTCAAATTTAAGAATATTGTTTTCACAGCTCCCAAAAGAATATCAGATGCTTTCCAGGATAAACAGGAAGACATGGGCTATGACCTCAAGGGTTTTCAGAGACTTGAAATGACAAGTGAGGATCACAAACAATGTCTAGGGGATAAACTGAAGAATGTTAATGAAATATGATAGGTGAGGTATTGGGCATCACAAAAGGCAAGAGATATAAGATGCAAGCTTTCTACAGCTACATGCAGCTTTGCCATGTTGCATGGCCTGCATGTCGTTCATTAACCATAGTCTGTTAGGATCTGCATTTCACAGGGAAAAAAAATCAAATTCTGTTTTTGCCCACAGTGGGAAAATAAAACCACTTTTGAACTTAGTAGAACTGAAATTAAGATCCTTCTCAACTGCATCAGGTAAAAGAATTTAATTTACAAGTTAAGACAAAACTTAGTGAAAAGCAATGAACAACAAATACAAATTCTATTAATAATGTCAAATKCTGCTTTTTAAGATTCCTCAAGTTCATCCTGAAATCCATCAGGTCATTCACAGAGTCTTATTTACTTTTCTTAATAGGGTGCACTTCAGGTATCCCATGCTGTGAATTTTAATTCTGTCGGTAGTGCATTTGAGAAGAAAATGTCCAACAGCACATAGTTTAACTATCTCCTCTCACATCCATCTTCCCAACATCAATCCAAAGCCAGTTTTCCTCCACAAGCATCTCTATGAAGAAGATTTAGTTGGATGAACACCTCAGCAGAAAATTAGATGACAGACTTTAAGTCAGAGAATATTTGGCCACTACCCAACAAATTGGTCTGCATAAAGGTACAACAGAAAAGATGCGAAAGGCTTCAGCTACCAACCTTTTTGAGTGCTATCTACTGGAGGTAAATGTAAATATATATGGTTCAACACACAAAGYAGCAGAAGTAGAACCTTGTTCGTCTATATTTAAGATAACTTAAAATACCAACAGCTCCTTTGGATTTAACCTTTAGTATAGGGCAACTGAACACAACATGCTCARTTGGCTTCAGTTATTAATATTTCAGAAATTCAAGAAAAGTGAAAGACTGTCAAAAGGGCAAAGTTACAACATAAAGAAGTTCTTAGAAGAAGACTGCAATCATAAGGATAAAGCACAGCTGACTGAAGTAAGTTMAACAGCAGAGGCATTAGAAGAAATTTTGCTATAATATATTTATAAAGAATGGTTACAAAATTACAAGACTATTTGAATACCTTAAATTCCATCTAGAGGAGATTACTGTTCTGCCATTGTCCTTACAAAAAGAACTGACTTTTCTAATAATCCACAGAAACTTATTTTACAACAGGTAAACAGAATTATACAAAAGCCTTTCCAGCTATGAGGGTAAAAGCCTTTATAAGCAAAATACAGAAATTAGAAGGAGAAGACAGGACTGAGAATAGAAGAGAAGAAAAACAACTTTAATTTCAGCCACAGGAAATAAAAAGCACATCCAGCTACCATACAAAACAGCTGAACAGCAATTTGCATAAATAAATAACTTAGTACTTCATGCCAGCTCTTTTCATTTATCTTATTTTATTCACAACCTCCAGCTCACCTGACCTCTATTTGCTTCAACTACACTTAGACTCAAAATTCACTTCTGTATAAATTAGCCTCCCCATTACAATATTACCAAGCACGTTTGTGCACTTGTAGAGAACTAATTGGAAGACTAGGGCACTCATAATATTTCCCTCAAACAATAACAACAGTACCAAAAAATCTTATTAAGAATACTGTAGCAAATATTTGATCAAGATCATAATTCAGCAAATGTTTCATTTTTTGATTCAGTATCCTAAGAAGGAAGCAGAAAAAGGAAGTAGGAAAATTTAGGGTAGATTGTGAGTGCATAGCACTTGAGGTATTTATAGCAAAAGGAAGCCATGGGAATGGGGAGTATGAGGCCGTTGCTTGCAAAATCAGATAGGTTGCTCTCAGCAGGGCATTTGATTTGGACACTCACTTTACTTGCATTTCCTGCTTGTATTTTCTCCCTTGTGTGAAGCTCATCATCACCCAGGAGACAGAGTTTTCAATGTCTCCTACTGAACATGCTTCATCTTTGTACAAGATACTTAAATATCCACTGAGCCACATGAAGGAATGACAGTATAATCTCGCAGTTGTAGCAATGCAGAACACTCGCATTCTAGTCCCTGCTCCATGAATATTGAGTGCATTATGAAGTGGAACAGAGTGAATAGACAATACGAGGAGCAACTTGTCCATGAGTGCACTACAAGATGGTCTGCAGTGGTGGGTTTGCACTGAGATCCCTCACTTCTCACAAAGTTGTCCAGCTATAGCAGCTCTCATTAGCTGACTCAATTTTTAAAGATCTGATATCAGTTGAAACAGACTTGGCATAAAAATGGGGTGCCACTAGGTGGAAATATTTACTAAATTCAGAATAAATCCTGGAATAATTTCAGGCAGTTTAACTGCTCAGAGGCATTGAGTTCCGTTATAATCTAAATCTGCATTACAATTTCTGTTATTCATGTACATTCCATAAAATAAACTACTTAAACACAGAATACAAGTAATTAACAGTTATCTTAAGGATTCTTCATTATTTCAAAATTCTAATCATGACACAATGTAATGATATATGTTATGTAAATTTACCTGCTATAATAAAAGTTTTATTATATTCTTAGTGTTATATTCAGGTTATATTGAGGAACAGATTATGATCTGTTCCTCAAACTCAACTTTTCAGAAGATTTATGTAAGTAAAATATTATTATCTTTAAAGTTTTAGAATGCCTACAAATGATGAAAGAGGGTCCTTTAAAAAAAATCATTTTATTCTTTAAAAAATCATTTTCTTCTTTATCATTTTATTCTTTAAAAAATCATTTTCTTCTTTATTCACACCATTCTTTGTGCACTTAAATTTTGAATTATAAAAGCAAGAAAGGAGTAAACAACATAGAAGAAATTTGTGAAGCTGTGACGTGTATCCATTAGACTACTGCAAATTTTGCGTAACAATAATGCCAGAATTTGGGACCTATTTAAAAAGAAAAAAAAATAAAAGAAACAAGGTTTTAAATAGGCTATTCAGTAGGACAATTTCATTTAAAATCAAATTTGTTCATATTCACACATATGAAGGTTTTGAAATACCTAAATCAGTTTAAGAAGTGGACTTGACTGTTGCTGTGAAAAGCTAGGTTCTTCAGTAAATGTGTAATTAGCGTCAAGTCAGGAAAGTAAGGTATTGCATGAGGTGGCGCAGGCAGCATTTTGGAGATTATTACAATACATTTGATATAAATCACTAGTGTAGTTGCATCTGGTTTAATGTAAAGCCTATTCCAAACACAGCAATGCAGAATTAGATGGTATTCAAAGAAAGGTATCAAGAATTATCAACCTGGAAAAGCTCTGATGAAGTGAGACCAAAGTGATGAAGTGAGACCAAAAAGACAGGTGGGTCCCTATTCAAGAATAAATTGCAAAAAGTAAATGGCAACATTTATTAAAACGAAAAACATAGAGAAGATAATTTAGCAACTTCTCTCACAAGAACACAGAATACTTTTTTTTAATCTAATTTAATATTCCTAAAATCATTTCCGAGAGAATTTACAGAAAACTAGAATTTAGGAAGTTTGAAGAAATACCCACAATTCATATAAACCACAAGAGCATTCAGTGTTATTTAGAAAACATCTTTGTTTTGGAGAGAGYATGAAGTCTAACGTTGCTAAACTTAAGTTACGTTTTTACAAAACATAGACTGACCATGAGTAGAGTGTTAAGTTATCCCACACCAGTTACCAACAGTCCTTAACCGGCAAAAAAAGCTTTTGACGCTAGTTATTGATGAGAGCAGCAGAAAATGCAGGAAAAGCCTTGGGCCAATTAAGTCTGTCAATTCCTATACTCTCTGGTAAAACTCATCTTTTTTTTTTTCCCCCCCCCGAGGTCTTTTCGTTAAATCAATATGCCTTTATTTATAACTGAGAAAGGAAGTGKTATTATACGAGCTGTTAAAGCAAGCAGAGTGGCCATTTCCCTGCTTGAAAAAAGTAGTAACTTCTTACTGCAGGTCTCTGGTTTTTACTAGTTCATTATACACAGTAGTAAATACAGGGATAATAAAAAATCTACTTTTAAAAATGCTGAATGCTTTCTGATTGCTCCTGAATGGTGTACAGCCAGTATGGCAATAGAGCTTGGGACTACATTAGCTACAGCAGATCAGACTTTCTGTAAATACAATACAGCTAGAGAGAAATATCTTTTCCAATTCATAGACAGCTGCAGTTGTGGTAAGGTTCTCTGGAAGGAAAGACATAAGAGCCTTRCTAAAGAAATGTTTTCTTAAGACTCAATAGCACTGAAGTAAGGGAGTTGTTTTCCTAGTCATCTTCTCCACAAAACGTTATTGGGGAAAAAAAAGTAGCTATTATTCGTTCCTGCCAGAGTAGGCTGAAAGTATCTCCTTTTTTTCCTCAAAATAACATATGCACATAACAAGAAAAGTGAGAAGATCCATGTCTACTTTGGGTGATATAAAATATCCATGTAAAAAGCACAACAAAAACTGAGAGCCTCTAGCACAAACTAACAGAGTCTCTAGCAGAGGTATAAACATCATGAAAGTGAGAAAAAATACAGATGTCTGAAGAAAGAAGGAAGAAAGGTCCTCAAGTAAAGCCATTTTATTACAAAAACCTACAGTACTTTATGCTATACCAGCATATGTTTAAACTTGTCTCTATTTAGAGGTAATCCAGAGTTCATTACAGCTGTAGAACTTGTTCCGGTTTAAGTCCTTGTGAGAAAGAGGACAGATGTAGAAAACAGTGTTTGACTGGCTCTGATTACGTTTTGATTATTCCACACTAACATTTCAAATGCTGTAAATAAGCATAAAGACTGCAGCAGAAAGTAAAAAAAAAAAAAAAAAAAAAAAAATTGAATATTTCTGGCTCCTATTTTTACCCCTTCTCCACAGGCAAACAAATTCTGT